>JAOEGS010002866.1:0-22616 GCA_025447755.1 Corythornis vintsioides | reverse complement strand
CCTCCCTTCCTTCCCTCCCTCCCTCAGCTATGACCTTTCCAAAACGCCATGTTTACCATTTTGGGGATACCAATACTGCTGGGTAATTATTAATTGCATCAAAAAATGACAAGACATAGAAAACAAATTGCACAATTAAAGCTACATTTGGCTTTAGCATTAAGGCCCATACAGGTTAAGAGGTCCTTGAAGATGTACATGTAAAAGGCAAAAATGACATAATCTTCAGGAACAAAGTTTTGCAGGTTCCCAGGTCCCTTTTTAACCTTGTTTTTCAACTTTCTTCCACCTCTGCCATGTTGGTTCTAAAGTGCTTTGGTGCCTCGCTGGGCTCCTTACGCGAGCGGCCCCCCTCCTGCAGCTGGCAATAGTTATTGCTGCCAAACGTAGTGATTTATTTGAAGATATAATTAATGAACAGTTGACACGTAAGAAAGATGCAGAGGAGAAACCAACAGCGAGAGTCCAGGAGGAAGCTTTCAGAAGAGACCTTCCTTTGGAAGGACTTTTTGTTCAGAGCACTGAGGTTCCTGGAAGAGAAAGCAGCATGTTCACTTGTGTGCTGGCCAGAGGGCTGTGTTCACACGTGTGTGCATACCCAGAGCGTTCGCACCGGGAGGGATCCCTTCAGGGACACCCTGACAGCACAGTGCCCTGCAGACTCTACTCCCCTCTGCTTAGCAGAAAGAGAAGCTCTCCTGGCTGCAGCTGCTGGCTCTGGCACAGCACGCCGGTTGGTGTGAGGGTACAACCCCCAACAAAACCTCTGCATCCAGCACCCACTCACAAGCCTATGCCCTAACCCTCCAAATACAAGAAATTGGCCCTGACAGCCCCAGGAGCAGCAGAGAACAGCTACAGCTCTATCACTGATGGGTTAAATGTGACCCTACTACACTGAGGCCTCAGGAGGGCTGTCCAGTACTCCTCCTGCAGAGGGGAAGCAGGGGGAACAGGTGTAGCAGGTGTAGCAGTTAATACCCCTCTGCCCACCCAGCAGTCTGAGGGGCAAAGCCCTTTGCCAGCAGTAGGTTAAGCAGCTGTGCTCACTGCTTGTCTCAGACAGCAATCAGCAAAAGCAGTAATTTGCTGCCTTTCACCACAAAACCAATTTTTTAGGCTATACACCTGTGTCTCTGCAGCACACAGACAAAACTCATCAAACACTTGATGAGAAGGGAGACCCTGCACCTTCTTGCCTAGCAGAGATTTCATGAAAGACAGGACCCAGCTTAGTCCCTCCCAACTCCTGAAGCTGTTTTGCAGTCAGGAGTGCCAAGAGATGCTCAATGTGGTCAGGTGATGGTTTTTGCCCCATGAAGAGAGTCTTAAGAGGAACAGATTTCATCAAGGAGGGGTTGGTTTGCCTTTCCCTTGTGTTAATAGATAACCTATTGAAGCAGTTGTTAACTGCACCCCTGCAGCCTCTAAGAACGCTCCAAAAGCTTTAAATGCCAAAGGCTAGGTTTAGGTGATTAAGATAATTGATTTAATGAAAGAAATGGTCACCTGTGTATGTCCTGTTGGGCTCTCTGCAGGGACAGGACGGCCAAATGGATCTCCTTCAGGTGATTCATTTCTTTCCCACACTGAGCACACAGGCTGCCAAACCCTGCTGCAAAGGATGTTACATTTTGCATCACCATCTCTGATGGTGGTGAAACACAAATCAGTTTCACTCATCAAGTGGCTGGCTGTGATGAAATGGTCACAGCCAGTAGGGACATTTTCAGGGTGAAACGGGGGAGAAGGAAACAGGGGACAGAATCTTCCACACAGAAGACCAAGGTCACAGGGTCACTGGCCTGGGGCCTTTTCTCCTCTCTCAGGAACCAATTTTTGCAGTATGGTCCCCAGCTGAGGGGAGGGGAATGGAATGCTCACACCTGGCCCCAGCTCTGAAACACTCAAGGTCACCTCCAGCAAAGGCTGAGAAGAGGGAATGAGAAATGAAGCCTTTTTTCTATCTGTTGACTGGAATGACAGAGTTTTTTCCAACATGCTTGTGCCAGGAGTTGGGAAGCCATTATTGTCATGGGTGGTGTAAGGCAGAAAGTATTACACACAAGGAGCAGAAAAGTTCTGTGTCTGCCTGTGGCCTATGGGCTCATGGTCCCAGGGTTGGCTCAAGGAATAAGGCACTGAGAGAACATTAAAGACCGACCCAAAGGTACCCAGATACTCGCCATCGTCATCCGAGAGCTCCTGCACCGACTCGGGGGTGGAACAGCTGCTCTCGCTGTTCTGGCTGTGGTTGGAGGGCTGATCGCTGCTCTTGCGGCGCCTGCAGTCGCTGGCAGACCTCTGGATAACACAGGGATCAAAAGAGACTTGGTCACTGTCAAGACTCTTGTGTTTGGCTTCCAACAAAATAATTCAGGGTGCTGGGGAATATCTGTGAGATTTGAAGTTTGGTTGCTTTCTCAGCAACTCCTGGTGGTTGGACTCCTGGCAGCTCCTTAAGGACACACGCCCTGTACAGAAGCATTTGCCAAATGAGAACATCCTTAGGACACCATCCACATAATTCTCGTTGTAGCTGCAACTGACACACACCAGTGATGAACTTCTTTTGCTGAGTTGCGTATCCACCAACCAGATACGCAAGATGGAAAAAAGAAAAATTTAGAATTAAATTTCCCAGAGAAGATTTTTCAGAAGGTGCCTGAAAGCTTTAAACATCACAGAACTTTTATGCCAGATTTCTTGATGCACTTTGCATAGTTTCTCCCCATCTCTCAGATGGGTAAACCAAACTCATTGATTCTCACTGGAGGGTCTACAAAGCATGAATCTCAAGTCTCTATGAACCTCAACTCTCCCACTGATCCAAAGGCATTCAGATTTGGGGTATTATAAAAAGTCAATGTACAAAATAACGAGTTTTTCAGTGCCATATGGGTTACATCCAGCTAGTTCATATGGGTTATATCCAGCTAGTTCATATGGGTTACATCCAGCTAGTGCATATGGGTTACATCCAGCTAGTGCATATGGGTTATATCCAGCTAGTGCATATGGGTTGTATCCAGCTAGTTCAGCAGCTCTGTTTACAAAGCATTTTACAAATGGCCTATGTTACTTCAAAGATGAATGCAAGGAAATCAGACAGTATCATCTCTGCTGATGGATGGAAGGATGGAGAGAGGTTTCTTTCTCTTGCCTAAAAGGAACTAGGTGATAAAGGCAGATGGCAAAGACTGGAAGGGAAGCTGCAGGATTTAGCTGTGTTCTCCAAAACCTTGTGCACACCTTCACTATGGGAAGTTTCCTGCATTTGGAAACACCAAACAATGAAGTTCAGCTCAAACACGTGCAAAACCCAGTACAGGAGTCACTATCACTAACACTGGGTAGAAGAAAAATGCCAAAATGGACAGTCAACCAATAACTACAATTATTTGGAGTTAATGATGGTATAATATTGCAGGTCTAGAGCTGTAAGCTGTATTTATCCAAACCAAACCTTTCGGCCTGTGCTGTGCTTACATGAAAACGTCACAGAAAAGGGCCATGTATCTAAACAGTCATTAAGAATATTCTAATCCCCAAAACAGGCATTTTACCTTGTGCTGTGCCATCTGATTGTTTATGCACGTTGTTTTGTGGTTTGATACCCTTGTGGATAAGTGTCTTTCCATGGTCTGAAGTACCCCATTCTTCTCAAATTGGGCGATGTCATTCAAAGGATCCCAAGGTCTTAAACTTTTGAGACCAAAAGAAAAAACATCAGAATAGCAAGGATCCCACCTGAGGGACATTAAGGGCACTGCACCAATTCCAGATGCATCAGGGCAGGCATTCATCCCTGACAGCAACCAGGGTATATCCACAGATGCACTGTGAGGAGTAACAGATCACAGCATGGTGGGGGTTGGAAGGGACCTCTGGAAATCATCTGGTCCAACCCTCCCTGCCAGAGCAGGGTCACCCAGAGCAGGGGGCCCAAGATCACAGTATCCAGGTTGGTTTGGAATCCCTCCTTAGAAGGAGACTCCACAACCTCTCTGGGCAGCCTGGGCCAGGCTCCAGCACCCCCACAGGAAATAAGTTTTTCCTCATATTTAGGTAGAACTTGCTGTGTTCCAGAGTGTTCCCCTTGTCCTGTCACTGGGCACCACTGAGAAGAATCTGGCTTTATCCTCTTGACACCTGCCCTTTAGATACTGATCACATCCCCTCTCAGTCTTCTCCAGCCCCAGGGCTCTCAGCCTTTCCTGGGCACAGAGATGCTCCAGTCCCCTCAGCAGCTTCATAGCCTGTGCTGTACTCCCTCCAGTATTTCCCCATCTCTCTTGAACTGGGGAACCCAGAACTGGACGGAGTACTCCAGATGTGGCCTCACTAGGGCAGAGTAGAGGGGGAGATATTTCTCTCCACATTCACAGCTCCTAGCAGTGAATGGGGGAGTTCAGTCTCCAAAAGCTCCGCCTTTCTTGCCAGGGGCGGGGCACACAGTTGTCAGAAACTCTCTGCTAGATGGTTCCACACTTGTGTGCACCAACAGCGATTTGTGCCCATGGCGCAGCAGATTTTCCATTGCCAGACCCTCGTTTCCAGCCATTCGCATTCCCAGCTCTGTAACCCTGCCTGGCTCTCCCGGGCCCTGCGCACACTCACTCCTCGTATCGGTAGCGCCACTCGTTCGCCGCGGCGTCGAGCTGGAAGAGCAGCGGCTTCCAATCCGTGCCGCTCTCCCTTCGCTCCCGGGCAGCATTCCTCTGCTCCTCTTCCAGCACAAATTTCTCCTGCGTCGCCTTGTGTTGATCGCCTTTGTTTATTGCACTGGTAACGTGCTGCCAAAGCCTAGAAAACAACAGGGAAGCAAGTGAAACAGCCTCGAAGCCGACAGTGCCTGTTGCCAGCTGGAACCTTAGAGCGGACACTTCTCCGGGCTGTTGGTACTGCAAAAGCAACTGTAGCAGGATTGCTCGGGCTCAGTTCTGGCTTGTAAATGCCAGGTATGTGACAAGCATGGGAACACCGGCAGCTGTATACACCGACCTACCGACCACGAGGGGAACTCCCCTTTAGATACCATCACTTGCCACACCCATTAGCTCCTGGCTGCTGTCTGTGTGGGTTCTAAAATAGCGATGCTCAACTCATCCACGTCAGTGGCCTCTTGAGAGGTGACTGATGTATACTGGAGAATCTGTTACAGCACCCTCGCCCTTTCAATCACTCATATTTAGGAGCCTTTAAGTTAATCTATCCCTGAAAAAAAAAAAATTCTCTCCCTGAAACAGAGGCTTTACATTCAACATGTAGGAGCACTGTAGAATGAATTCCCATGCACGGCTGGCAGCTGCATGTGCAATGTGGTGCTTCTGTACAGGGCTGGGAGCCAGGTCTGGAGAAGGCTGATGCAATCTGCAGGAAAGGGACATGTGCTCGTGCTCACAAACTAAAAGCATGAAACTGGCCTTTCACTCACACTTGTTTTCAGCTGCCAAAAGATACATAATCTGTCATGTGATGCTCCACTGAGCCTCTGCCTGGAGCAGAGAATCTGCCTTTGACCACAGAAAAATGGCTACGCTTTTTTTTTCCTATAGTCGAGCTGTGAGAGCCCTCTCCACACACCCAATCATTCCATCTATTGCTTGCTTCCTAGCACTGCTCCACTGCTCCCCTGGCTGACAGCAAGATACACCTGTCACATTTAGAGAGTTGTTAGGATGAAGGTTGGACTTGATGATCCTAGAGGTCCTTTCCAACAATTATAATTCCATGATTCTATGATTGCACAGTTCCTCTAATCTTCATTTCATACTGGAAATACTTCTGAGATTAGCAGCTAGCCCTCCCAAAATATTACCCAGTGCTTTACTGGTTCGAACAGGCCCTGAAGATCCAGACTGTTCCATTTAGCAGATGATTACTGCATTTAATTTGGAGCTTGCTCATTATATTTCTATCACCATACATTAACACCAAACTTCTAAAAAAGCAGCCTCTTTAGTAACTAACCAAAGGCAGAGGAACACTTTCCTGTCCTTTTTGGCACATCACTCTCATTTTCCTGTGTATGAACCTTTTCTCTCAGAAACAAAGGAAGGAAACTCAACTCCCACTCAAAGCGATGGGAGGTGGGGGAGGGAGGAGTGAAAATAATAACTCAAGAAAATACTGCAGTGGCATAAAGAGTCAGTCCTGAGGAATGCTGTGGTGTAAAGAGTTAGTCCTCTAATTCTAAGAACCTCAGAGGGACACACATAAAATTGTTTGACAAGGGCAAATTACTCCAGCAAGAGCTGCATGTGTTGGACAATGAAACCTCTGTGGTGAGCTGTGTAACAGTAGGAGCTTCAGAGACTCTCCAGCATTTGTGAAAATAGGTGATTTTCAGCACTGCAGGAAAGACTAAGCAATGCAGGCAAATGTAACCTGGATTAGACACAATTCACACAAGTGTCAGCAAAATGAGGAGCTCAGTGGAATGTCTGTAAGGACTCTAGAATTCTGACTTTTGCCTCCTTCCCCTGAGTGTATCTGTCGCTATCAGTCTCTATTGGGAGAGCCAGCTCTGGCAGTGCCCTGATAAACAGGCAAATGGGGATTATTGGTCAGTAAACCCAAGATTTCTCATCTCCTTAAAAATAATCTTCTTCAGAAGATTAATAGAGAAATGTTCCATGGTCTGCTTTGCTCTGTGACAATGCCAATTGCAAGTCTCTAAGTTACAGACTTTAGTGCCCATGGCATCCACTGCTGTCCAGAACAAACTGTTTATGTATTTTTATGAAGGGAATCTTCTAAGTGTGATGTGATGCCACACCCAAATTATATGCCCACAGGGAAGTGGCCAATGTAGTGCAGAACCAGGCAGCAAGGTGTTATGCCAGCTTGGGATGTGAGCTGGTACGAGCTAACCGTGCTGATGAGATGGCAGGATCAGCTGGTTTGAAGCCAGTGCCATGTGGTGTTGCTCTTGTTCTTGCACAAGTGCTGGCTCAGGGATGCTCGTTGCATCAGGTAATTATTCCTTCCATGGCCCAAGTCATGTGCCAGGACTATATTTTTAGGTAATCCACATTAATATAAAAAAAATGGTGCAGACTTCACTGGAGATCTTGGCTGAGACTACAAGGCAGGGATAAACATCTGTTTAATTGCATTCTCTCATAAAATCCTGTTACATGGTTCAAACTGCTGCTCTGCTCATGCCAGGACCTGATTCCTGCATCCAGTTTAAGAGCCTGTGGTTGAAACAGCCCTTCTTAACAAGACATCTGACCTCAGACTGACATCTTGCCCTTCCACAAAATGTTCTAGCAGTTACAGAGGCTCTGCTCATGATTTCTAGCTCAGGGAGAGTTGTTATTTTAGCAGGTATAATGCAGCCTCCACTATTTCTCCCTGGTTATTTCAGAGATGTACTTTATGGAAATACTCCAGAGTCAATGGACTGGAAAAACAAAAGGTAGATGTCTGTGCAGGCAACGCAGGTCACTGTCTTTCCAGGACCGCTCAGGAACTGGAGCCTTGCAGCAGGGGAGAAGCAGTGAGGCCTTCCCAGAGCTCCTTACCTCTCCGACTCAAAGTCCGTCTGCTCCTCAAGCAGCACAACGTGGCGCTTCAGCCGCTGCCTTCGCACTTCACTGCTTGGGTTCCAGAACATCTCTGCGCTCCCGTTTTTTGACTCATTTATATGCACTTCTCCATCCTGAGAAGGAAAATGAAGTGGTCAGTGACAATCAGAAACGCATGGCAGGAAATACTGCTGACAAATGGAAACTGCTTCCAGATGATGATCAGAGGTCATTAGAAGAATTAGAAAGGGACCTGGCCCATTTTGTTAGTCTTGCCTCCAGACAAGGGTGCCCAGAAGCCCTAAGAGCTCTTCTTTCCCCACTGTTCCTCTCAGGTACCACCCAGCACATATAAACAAGACCCCCAGCTCCTTTTCCAGTCTTTCTTCTATTCCTCCATGCTGAACTCTCTCATGGAGCCTGTCGTTTATCTGCTAGTTTGGTGGAGGAGGAGAAAGAGCGAGGCAGAGACGATTTTCTTCTTCAAGATGCCCAGCAGCCTTTATTAATTTACAGCTCTTTTTATACCCTTTTAACTTCAAGGCAATTGGACAAGAAGCCAGCCACCCCCTGGGGTGATTGGCTGGGGTGCCTAACACCCATAGTCAAAACATTTTTCTACTGTTTTACAAGCAGCTGACACCAAGGTCCTGCAATCCTACAGGAAGGAAAATTCCATGCAGTAGTATTGTAGCATCCACAGGAGCCTACTGAAACACCATCCTCTATACAAAGGAGAGCTACAGATGAGATGCCATCACTTTTTTTTTTTTCTAGTATAGACAGGTTTTCCTACTATTGCTTCTGAATTTCATTTAGCCTTCAAAATGCCAGAGGTCTTTCATCCTTATTCCTTGCCAGTCTATCTGGCAACCAACCACGAGGCAGCACTTCTCTGATCAGATCCTGGTGAGACTATCACCATGTCCCTGCCTAGCTGGGCTGCTTCCCAGCCCCGCTCATAGACACTGCAATGCTGCAGCCAGCAGGGTAGTCTGCAGAGCATGCAGGGAACAGCAGGATGCCAACTGCCAGTGGAATGAATCAGATGATTACAGCTGGTGAACAGCATGTGCATTGGTGCCATTCAGCTGCCTGGACATGGTATGTGATAATCCAGACCTTATTCAGGTCACAGCTACTGGATTTGCCTGACATTGCGTAATCTCTTTGCACCCCAACTGCTGCATTTCTTCCACTGCCACAGTCCCTTGATGCATGTCTCAAAGGCCACTTCCTACATCTTCAGCTGCAAAACTCCTTCAACCCGAGGGACTCTCATCCCTCCTCAAAATGTTCCTCAGGACCTCTTCTGCCATGTCCTGAAGCATCACTCCAGGATAGATCTCTGGTCCCAAGATGCCCCCAGCTGTGGATGGGAGGAGGCAGGCAGGCATTATCCAACATCATCACCTGTATCTCTAAGGGGCATATGCATAAGCCATTAGCTGCTGCTTCGATCTTGGGTCTGCAAAGAATTGAGATTTGTTTCTATTCTTTATTCAGGTGGGTTTTCAGGTCCTGAGTCAGAGAATTAGCCTTTCAGCTCTGAGGGTTTCTGTCAGGAAACTGGACAATGACAGTGGAAGTGTTAGTAGCCAAGTATCTGGGTGTTCAGCTCCAAGTCAGGGCTCACTGCGTGTGCCTCCATTAGCAGGAGTTCCTAATCACAACTCTAGATGACATCCACTGTGCACCTGTATTTTTGCTGGACTTGGCCTTAACGATGCCTTTGAGTCACTCATTTGTGGATACTCAGTGTACAAAGGTAGTGGCTGCACTGCCGACTGCTTTAAGCTGCCTTAGTCTATGTCTCTGTCCTTCTCTCAGTCTATGTCTCTGTCCTTCATCTCATGGACAGAGAATAACTATCTTCTATCACAAAGGTCTGCTGTGAAAGAATGAATCTAAAATCGCATGAAGTTCTTCCCTGATACTGCTGTAGCTTGGGAAGCACTGAACACAAGACAAAAGGAAGCCTCATGACTTTCACTGTCACAGACACGCTGTGTCTCCTGCCCTCATTGCTTGCCCTAAGCCTGGGACTCTAAGCTTTGATGGAAACACTCCTCACTGTTCCCAACTCTGGGAGTGCCAGTGATACTCACACTGCAGGTAGATGGGACTACAGAAGTGAAAAGGATCTTGAGACGTGTGGCCAGTAATCTCCACTCTCCTGGCTGCCCGGGGGTGGCAGGAGGAGGCAGCACATGGACCCTGAGCAGCTGTGTCTCCAGCGCTGGGAGCCTGCCAAGGCTGCCCGTCCTCCCACGCCCCGTGCAGCCACGCGTGCCGCCAACGTCAGCAGCTGCGGCTCCTGCACCTACCCAGTGTCCGCTGAGAGTCGCCAGCACTTCTTCTCCTGATTTAATCTTCCCGGAGATTTGATTAATGCTGGAGCTGCCACCGAAGAAGGGCTGTCAGGGGGGAGTTAGAACAGAAAACACAATCAGTCTGGTGACAGCTGGAAGGGAGCCCAACCCAGTGATGCGGCAGGAGGGAAGCGCAGCCTGCTAGATTCCCACTGTTTCTGGGGAAAGGCAGAATGAATTCTCACAGGGGTTCTGACTGCCTCCTCCTTTTGTCTGCAACATCAGAATCAGGGTAGAAGCTGCAGAAGGGAGATGAGCCTTCAGGTACATTAGCAACCAGCAGTGCAAGGCCTCGCCTCCAGTGCAAACACCCTTGGTGTCAGCTAGACACCGGGGTGAGCGCTCATGGGCAAGGCCTTCCCCTTCCAGAGCTACACTCCAGTTTGCACCCTCATCCCTGCAGCCTTGCCCAAAGAAAAGGAGCAGCACGAATGCAGCTGGTGACTTTTCCTGCTTATGGCACAGCAGCAGCAATGTGGCAATGCTGTAGAATCTCCAGTGTGAAGAAGCTCTCGTCAGCATGAAACAAAAAGAAAAAGGGTATTTCCAGAGTCAAGGAAAAGGTTCCCAGAACAATGGAAAATTCCCCTCATCTCCTGACTGCCAAACACAGGAAACTGCAGTGGTAAGAGTGACCAGCTCTCCTTTGTACCACACATTTCTTCAGACATCTTAGCAGCTGCTTTCCAATAATGTTTGTGCAGAGGATCTTCTTTTTTTTTTTTTTGGTGTATTTTTAAATAACAACATAAAACTGTATTTCCAACAACATCCATGGAAAAAAAAATAATTCTAAGTATCCCAACAATTAATGTATACAATCCATCACAGAAGTGGTACATAGCAAAATTAGTAACGAAGTTATGGGGTTTACCTTTAACTGCTCTCAATTCTACTAAAAAAAAAGTGGCTAAGAAATATTCAAAGCAGAGCATATCATTAAGACATAGAGGCCTTTCTGAGCCATGTTTGGACTAAATATACTCTTTTCAAGCCATTTTAACCTCTGAAGTGTTAGTAGGTTTGAGATGGCACTGGCTGAAGTCAGAAAATGCCCCAGTGGCCTCCATTCAGTATGGGCCTAGAGGAAGAAGAGGCTTTGAAGACAAGCATATGCAAATGTCAAGGAGGTACATGGTGTAACATCTCACTTTGCAAGGGCAAATAAAGACAGAAAATCATTATTACCCCCCCACACAAAGTGCAATCTGCAAAAGACTGCCCCAAGTCCAGTAATGTCTCGCATTTATCTTGGCTAAAGCTGCAACTCTGAAGTCCTGCAGGCTCTCAGTTCTCCATCTTTCATTTTAGGCAATAAATTGTTAGAACAGAAGAGAAATGAATACTCCTTAAGAAGCAAGTTAATTGTCCAAGAAAAGTTACCTCTCATCACCTTCCCTCCCACATTTTATCACATATAACTATAGATGTGTCAAAGATGTCTCTGTTTTACATGCATACCATGAACTTGCACCAGCAGGATTTTGAGGGGAGGGTACAGCTACATGAACAAGTCAGCATGGAGCAGTGACAGGGTGACTCATCAGTGTGAGCCATGTAAAACCATCTGCCTGAAAATGGGCTGTTACCCACTGCCAAGGCCAGGCTCTGCAGCCTTGAGAAACACAAGGTACAGTCCATGTAACACCTGCAAGGTAAGAGTGTGTACGTGATGGCTACTGGAGAGCTACTCTGCAGATCCACCTTCTAACTTGTCTCCAAGTACTTTGTAGACCTCACTGTATTTTGCAAGCAAAATTAATTGCATCTTGCTAAACAGAAGCCAGTGTCATCACCAGCCATCCAAAGGCATACATTGCTGCTACAGGGGGGATCTGCTGTGCTTGGTCCAACCTGGCCTGCAGATCTTACCTTCAGCTTGAATTCCAGTTCTGCCCTGTGGTTAGTTTTCTCACAGTCAATGGTAACCTTCCCTCCCAGCTCCATTGTCATGGTACCATATAAAAGTCCTGAAAGGGAATAAAAAAAAAAAAAAAGACTTAGAGGCCTCAGAACAGTCCTCACCAACACGCTGTGAAATTCCCTGCTTGGCTTAATGTTTTGAAAAGACAGAAACCAAAGTTTCTAGGGAATGGCTCTCTACTATAAACATGAACAATCCTCCCCTGCATCCATATTCCCCATTTATTACACCAGCCAGGAAATAGCTTGACTCACAGGTGCTGACAGTGGCGAGCTGGAAGTGGGAAAGGAAAAATAAGGAAAGTTGTGCCCAGCAATTTAATTCATACTAGTACTTAAACAGACCCAGTAGCCTCTCCCAGGGTGGATGGGGCAGGAAGGAGCTGTAATGGGATTCAGCAGAATCTGGGAGACTAGCAGTCATGCAGGGGACTCCTTTTTACACAAGCTTACCATTTTCTGAAAAGGTCATTTGCAGAAAAAGAAAAATTGACAAGAAAAAGATTTATGCAGAAGAACAGTTGACAGAAGGTGTGATTTACAGAAGTTACAGTTTTCAGGTAGCTAGACCCTCCATAAACTTTGAGATCAACATGCCAAAATAAAAAATATTCCAAAACCAAAATTAGATCAAACTGCCACAAGAGTGATTTTATTTATGACATGTCACCAAGGCTTAGCTTCCTAAGGAGAAAGGCAGTGAACCAGCAGTTGTCCCCTGACCTCAGTGCATGTTGAGCTCAACAAAGCAAAGAAAACACACCATGACAGGTATCAGCCTCCCTGAGTAACTCACACACTGAGGAATGTCATGGTTAGAGTAGCAAAGAAATTGAAAAGTTAGGAATTTCCTTTACTCACAGCAAACCAGAAAATATAATTAACAATTTCAGTGTTAACATCAGAAAAACTTTTTATCCTCAGAAGCTCAGAAATGTAAGCTCAGAAGTGTCTCCATCTTCACTTTACCTGCAGTGCATAATGGCAGTAATTTTTTGTTTCTACAGAGTGTTAAAACTTAGGCCCAATTCTGTCCTCAGGTCTGCACAGGCAAATCACAGACTTCAGTGAGGATTACCAGTCTGCTGCTGAGTGCTCTGACTCATGTGTGAAACAACTGGTCCCTGGGAAGCAACTGGTCTCTGGGATTACCAGTCCATGCAGTGCCAGGTATTTGAGAAGGAAGAAGAGAGCCAGTGCAGAGTTAGGCAGTAAGCTGCCAGTATATTATTCTTTCTGTTTGCTTCCTTTTTAAACAGTCATAACTTACCTTTACAGTGGGCGTATGGCATAGTAATTATATAATCTTCCCCCCTGTTTAGAAATGTAAGTTTTGCTTTCCCATCCAACAGTGCAGAAAGTGAGTTACCTGGAATTTAAAAGAATAAATACATATATATTAAAAAATGCATGTTATACTTGTAACTCATCCTGCTGTAGAAAAACATTTCCATTTAATTGTGGGTCACTAATGAAATAAGAGATCTGAAATGTTAATAATTCAGGACCCTGCAAATCATCTACTGCTGAGAGCAGGCAGCTCTAATAAACTCTCAGCTTTTTGCTCTGGCATTTGGCCTCTGTTGCAGAAAGGGTGGTAGATTAAAGGAGTCATTAGTGAGATGCAGAAAACAGTTCACATGCTCAGAATTTTTTCAAGTCCTGTTTTCACAACTCTTCTGATTCTGCATGATCCAAAATAAAAATATTGCCAGAATGACAGCAAGGGCTCTTTACAAATGTTTCAGCAAATCCATTTGCCAGAGGATCACAGAATCACAGAACGTTAGGACAGTACTTGAGAGGTGTTTGTCTAAACAACAAAAAATCTTTCCAACAGCAGCACTGTTTGAGAGCCTGCAGCTGTGCTGCCTTCACTGCCATCTAAAGGTTTGAGGCCAATTTGAAGCTCTTGGGTTCAAATCTCAGAAGGGACTTTTAGAAAAGTCAGTTGATGACCAGATAGCTATATAATGACTCATCCCTAGTCAGCCTATACAAATTAGTCAGACAATGAGTTGCTCACACATTCCCAGGAACCTTTGTTTTCTGAAAACCAGGTTCTGTCTGATTTTTATTGGTTTGAGGTTTTTTTTGTGGTTTTGTGTTGGTTTGTTTTGGGTTTCTACTTTGGTTGGTTGGTTGGTTTGGTTGGTTTTGTTTTTTTAACATCACTGTGATCTCCCTCTGAAATGGTGGAAATGGGCAAAACCCAGGAGAGCCAAGACAAAGAATCAGGGTGTTCTGGTGGTAGATTTCTTAAGCATTTCTTTATTCTTAACTCTCAACTCACTCAGAGCAATTGAAACCTAAACCAACCACAATGCACGGTGTCCCTTGGAAGATGCCTGGGCTTAATGCCTTACCATAAAACTTGGACCTTGCTAGAATGCTGCCAGTAATGCAGAATCCATCCTTCCTATTGCTGACATGAAAAGCTGACACTGGTGGATGATGGGAGACCTAGAAGAAAACCAGGCACAGCCAATTTACAGCAGTCTTTACAGGCTAAGCCAAGCAGAGCAGGGTGGGTGTTCACAGCCTCACTCTAGGCAAAGTGCAAGGGAGCAGAGTCCTCTCAGTCCCATCCCCACCACTAACCTCAGTGGTAAAAGAAGGAACATTTTACTTGAGACCATTATATACAAGAACATTACATACGTCAGCTTTATCCCCTCTCCCCATATTTTCTTGTCCTTATGCATTTGAGGCCACTTAAGGCCAACAGGTAGACTGACACATTTTTGACACAATAAATGACAGTGCAGAACTTTCTGGCAGCATTTGAATAACCTCCATAAAATGGATGCAGTGCATGAAATAAAACAAAATGGAAATTCTCAGATTAAACAGGAAAACAATGTATGTGAAACAGAGAGTCCCTGTACCAAAGTCCACATGGTCCTCAGATGCCTTTTACTAACACTGTAAATCTCAAAGTAAATTTTGCCAGCCATTTTACTTGCAAGCTCTGTCCATTATCCCCAAAGACACTGTGATAAGTTCTCAATTTACTCCTATTAAAATAATTTTTAAAAAAATGAAGAAGTTAGAATGGGAACATGTTCCTATGCTTAGAGGTGCAAGCAGGCTGCTGTTTGCAACACCTGAGCATCCAAACAAAGCAACTTACCTGTTCTGCTATGTAAAATGTGTGGCTGTTCGTCTGAGGGTGAAACCAACAGCAGCGAAACGTCTCGCCCAGAATAGGGTTGTATGGCTTTTTTATTCCCTGAAACACAGAGTAATCAGAACCTGCCACACATGAAGATTTGCAACCCAACTCCACAGAGATGGCCACAAAACAACACGATTTTCTTCCTGGTGTTTTAAACTAAGTCAGTCACAAGAATCAAAACTGAAGAACTGGCTACACATATCCTACTGATCTAATCCTTTAATCTGACCCATGGGTTCAGGTATAATTTTGTTAATATATGCAGCAGATGCATATTAATGTGAAAACATAGCATGATGGTCCTAACAGGCTTGAAAAGAGAAAGGAGACCTGCTTTTAGCAAAGGGAAAAATCTTGCATCCAAGGGCACATTAGTTGTTGGTGACTGGTTTTGGTTTTGCCTTCTAACTGCCCAGTGCAAAGGCTCTGAGGTTGATCAGCACTATTCTGCACTCAGTATCTACTCTGAAACCAAATGCAACCTCAGTTCTAAAAGTAATGATCAAAGTTTTCTGAAGAGCAGCAGAGGTAAAGTGTCAAAGGAAAGGCAATCAAATACATAAGAGCAGAAGATTTCAATGCCCAACCCCAACTTCATGCATTCTTTTACCTTTGGCTTCTTATAGAAGCCAGACAGATACCACCTCAAAACTTGCTTCATTCGACTGTATGGATCATCTTCAAGGACAGCCCTGTAGGGCAGAACAGGAAATGCTCTTTATGCTGTTCACACATCACATTCCTTTTATATCAGTATAAACACATTAATTTCAATAATATTTCCCCAGTAGTAAAGGGAAGTAACTTCTGAGCTGCTCCCCATAAAAAAAGGATGTCTGCCAGCAGAATTTTATTTTTTTTTTTTAGTAACATAAACTCTTAAAAAGTGTAACCTCTTGCCTGGCACTTCTGCAAAAAGCTTAATGAAATTTCTGGAGTGTCTCAGGTTTAATTGGTCATTCAATTATGTCAGTGTGGGATTGCAACTAGTGTTTAGTTACAACCAATAGTATAGTGAGTCATAAACCCAGTAACATTTACACCACCAAAATCAAAGACAATTCTATTTTTCTCTCTTTTTCTTTGTTCTCCTCTTCCTTACAAGATCTTTAAAGCCACTGTGCTACATGGCCTCTTGCAGCACTTTGAGATGTCACACAATAATTTAGGTTGCAAGGGACTTCCCAAGGTCATCTCATCCAGCCCCTCACTGCTCAGAGATGAAGTGGGACATGAACAGAAACAACAGAGCTCCTGGCATTTCCAACCATTTACTCAGATTTGACAACCAACTCAGATAAGTTCTCACTAAATCCAATCTAGAAGGCTCATCCATACCACAGTGAGGTTTATTTGACAAAACCTTCAAACCTCTTCAAGTTTTCTTAGATCTCAGCACCAAGGAGAACCATTTCCTCAACTTCAGATGTTACAAATACCATAAACCAGGCTTGAAAATACCACGATTCTAAAATTACCCAGAGGCAGTGGAATAAACATGAGTAACCAGTGCTGCTATTTGAATATTGCACACACTGGTTTTAAAATAGACCCGGTGTATCACACTGAGCTGACTGGTCCTATCTGCTGGCATAACATCTATTTTCTACTCTGCTGCTCTCAGCAGGCCTCTCTCATCAATGCTGTTAAAATATGATTCTTATTTCTTTATCAGCCAACATAATTACATGGCTTTTGGGGCAGAAGTGCTTGACAACTCTGCTCATGCTCTGTCCTGTTCCCTCTGTACACAAATACACCAGAAGGTGGCACAGCTCTGTTGTGAGATGCTCAAAGGCATGAACTGAATCTCTATCCAAACAAGTCCATGTGCAAAGGTAGTTTTCTCCAGAGCTTACATGTTTTACTTGCCCCTCACTGGCCACAGCCCATCTTTAAGAAGTCACTGCAGCTGGCACCTGTCTTGACTTAGGTTGAATGCAATACCTGGGTACTATCTGGGAGCCTTTCAAGCCTCCAAAGGCACCCAGGCAGCCCCAAGCTAACACTGTAACACAGAGGGAAGAGCAGGGCCCGTGCCAGGTACGCTCTGCACGCTGCTTACTGGGAAAGCAGGTCAGCATGGTAGTAGTAATCCGAGAGTTTGTTGAGGAAGGAGCGTGGCTCCAGGATGAAGGTGGGCAGCACCACTCGTGACAGGTCCATGCCAGGCCGCAGCTGCTTCAGCAGGATCCACATCAGGCTCTTGTTCTCCTCAGAGACAGTTTCTGTTTGAGACAATTCACCTGTCTAGGATGGGAAAAGGGGACATTCAGAGAAGAAACAGGAAAAGCATTTTCCGCAGGTGCATCTCCCTGGAGGGTCCAAGCTCACCCAGGCACAGCTCAGCCATGCTGCTGCAAAGAGACATCAGCTCTGCCTCAGGACAAAGTGAAGCCCCAAAGCACTGAAGCGAGTGGTACAGAAAGCCCTGGGCCCCTGCAAGAGCTGGCACGAGGCAGGGAGCACAACTCTGCTGTGTTCCTTCCTGAGCCACTGCCTCCACACACCTCAGCACTGCCATGGGCCAACCTGAACCAATGTTAACCATGGGGACTCTACACTGCAGGCCCTCAGGAGGGTGGGCTGTACATAAGAAGCTCCTCTCAGTCCCACTGTCAGCGAGAGACTGTAAGATTCACTATTACATGTATAGAAAAATGTAGGAGATGAATAATCACAGAGAACAGAAACAGTCCCCTAAGTTCAAAATACGTGATAGTGTAGCACAGTAGAGATCCCCTTGCCAGGCAATGTGCACAGAAACAACAGCAGCCCCAGCACTGCTCTGTGCCCTCAGCAGCAGAAGTGCAGGTGGCACTGAGCAAGTCAGGGATTATGTTGTGGTTCCAGCTATGACTGTGTAGTTCCTCTGCATTCAGCAGGGCTATGTGAGGTTTAACACACGGTATGGGCATTGAAAGCTACTGGAGAAAGAAAATGAGACTAAATTTTAAAATCTGAATGTTAAACTGATCCTAGGCATCATGATTTATAGAAACATAGAATCATTTTGGTTGGAAGGGACCTTTCATACCATTGAGTCCAACTGTTGCCCCAGCACTGCCAGGGCACTAGTAAATCATGTCATCCAGCATCACATCTCCACAGCTTTGAACCCCTCCAGGGATGGGGACTCCACCACTGCCCTGGGCAGCTTGTTTCCCTTCCACTGAGTTAAAGAGAATATTGAGGCTTTCTGTGGGTTTTAGGAAAGATATTTCTATAACAAAAAGGGCACAGATCCACTTCTGGAATGGACTTCTGGTTTGGAAGAGAACACACAGTGTATTCAACAGGCTCTGCAGATGGTGTAAACCAGTAAACACTTCTTTGCACCACCTGAGAATTCCCAGCGCCACCTTTTGGCTCCCAGTCAGCCCTTCCAGTCATGCAGAAACACACCAAGTCCAGCTTGCAGGCTGAGAGGAGTTTCAGACTGAAGAACAACAAAGCTCTTTTCATTTTGCTGCTTTTCCATTTGCATACCATTCTTCTGGTGACAGGCTGATGCAATGCACAGCTCGGGCCTCCAAGAGGAAAGGGAAGCCATTCCAGAATGCAATGGCTACAGTGCTTGTGGGTCTGTCAGAACTGCCATCCTTCATCCTCAACTGTGTGTGCATTGGCAACATAAATTAATGTCGTGTTGAAATTGATGAACAAAGTGTTACTCAGAATGAGTCACTGCAGGGAAGGAAAAAAAGGAAGAAGAAAAAAGGGAAAGAGAATGTGCAGGGGGATCAGAACAACTTAAACTCATTTCTGGGATACTTGCCCCTAAAAAATATCACCCTCACTAACCTCCTCTATAAGCTGTTAACACGAAAAGCTTGGGGAAAAAAAGAAAGAAGCTGGTTTTGGTTGTTGATCTACCTACCAAAAAGGTGTCTTTTTATAATCTAGAACAACTTTTGGAGTCTCAAAGTCCTTTTGACACCTGTCTCTGCCTTCTCATTCCTGCTGCAAACAAGGCAAAGCTGGAAGTCAAGCACTTTTCAAGTGCATAGAGCTGCACCTCTCAAATGAGCCTTCAAAGCCATGCTGAAAATTTAACAGGTCACAGTTTGCATCTGTGACCTTTGTGCTGCCAAATCCACGCTGTACACACAGGCTGAGGGGCAGCAGTTTCAGTTCAAGATGACAGCTGCTGTTATTAGCTGGCACGTGTTTACCTTGATACATCTCCACCCTCTGTCGACAGCAAATTACACCAGTGCATACAACACACTTTTCCTTATGGTACTGTAACCAGTGGGATAAGACTCACCAATCAGCTCTATTTATGTGTCCCAGGTGACCACAGCCCCAAACACACCTAATAAAACACCTAATGACAGGGCTGCAGGGCAATCCAGTGTGAAAGTCCACTGAATTCTGTTTGAGCAGCCACACTATGGTTACACTACGCCAAGTGTCACTCCACAGCAGAAGTTTAGTCCTCTCCATTTGGTTTGCACTACATTTTTTCTGTTTTGAATGTAAAACTGCAGAGAACTTTCTCACTCTTGCACACCCACATACACACCAGTGCTGCCAGCAAGACTCAAACATCAAAGCACCAGCCTACCCTGCCAACACATTGAGGACAAGTTTGTCATGTGGCAGAAGGTCATTTCAGACCCAATAGATACGAAGTTTGCCTTCATTTTGCTGTTGCTTAGTTGCTCAGCTATATTCAAAATCTCCCATTGGGAACCAGTTGCTGTGTGTCTGGGGTGGGATTTGAAGAGAGAGATGCACTAAAGAGGAGGTTGTGGGTTTGGACTGGTGGCTCTAGATCACAGACTACTGCACTTGTGGGTGATAGGGCTGTGGAAAGTAGGCAAAACTGAAACCTCCTGCACCTCTGTAAGGTGGTATGGCAGAAATGCTCTCTTCTGGTGTCTCATGCAGGCTGTCCAGCTATACGGAGCCTGTTGACAAATAAACAGCAGTAATGTAATGTGCATGTGGACACCTGAACATTCTCAGTGTTTTGAGTTATCACTCAGTGAAACCCAGAGTGTAATGAGGATATATTTGCTATATCTGTTTCCTCAGCACCAGTAGTATACTTACATGACTGGGGAAGGCTCTAGAGCACCAGGCTTGTGAGGGACACCTGAGGGACCTGGGGTTCGTCAGCCTGGAGAAAAGGAGGCTCAGCAGAGACCTTCTGGCTCTTGATGATTTCCTGACAGGATGGAGCTAGGTGGGGTTGGTCTTTTCTCCCAAGGAACAAGTAACAGGACAGCCTCAAGTTGTGCCAGAAGAGGTTTAAGTTGGATATTAGGAACAATTTCTTCCCTGCAAGGATTGTCAAACCCTGGAGAAGTGGTGCTGGCGGACATGATTTACTGGTGACCTGTCAGTGCTGGGTTTGCAGCTGGACTCTTAAAGGTCTCTTCCAACTAAAATGAGTCTATGTCTCTGTGATTCTAGAAGGAGCGAGCTTTCTAGCAAAGTGGTTTTCTTTGACCTCAGTTTCCTTGTTCAAAGCAGTAGGCAAGGGAGTGCTCAGAGCCCCTCCTGGCACTGGAGCAGAGCTCCTCCACTGCCTGCCCAGACTGATTCTCACCCACCACACTTGGCTCCCCTAGCTCTCTACTGCTGCTTTCCTCAGCAGTGTCACAGTGACATCCAGCTAACAAAGCCTCTTACACGGAACAGAAATGAATCCTCCTGCTGCTAAATGACATGAGAAATGGCTTTCCCACAAGAAACTGTCACTTAGGAATCAACCCTCTGAAATGCTCCATTAGGACACACAGAAAGGATGTTCCATGCATAATGAAAAAAAGGGAAGTATCAAATTTTGTATCATGCTAGGACTGAGCATCCTAATTGGCCAGGACACATGCCCAGAATAATCCCCGCCTCCCGCTGGCTCCACAAAGCACCGTGCCAATGCTGTGTGGCTCTAAATGCAGTGACTGGTTAAAGCAATCGCTGATGCTGGGAACGTGCCAGAGCACAGTAGCAGAGCTGCTGTTCATAATGCATTATTATTAGAGCACATGATAATTCCACAAAATTTAGCAGAAAGCTGTGCATTGCTTTAGCTGTAAAACACTGGAACCCACAAAGCTGGTTCTTAACTGCCGTGTGTCTAAAAGGCTGAGTGACCAATGCTACAGAGATGTTGTAACAGAAACGGGCAGTGATTAAAGTTGGGTTTTTTTCTTTTACCTCCCCAAATTCCTCATAGATCTGTTCAATATAAGTCGTCCCTTTCCTTCCTGGAGAGCCCTCTCCATGGACTTCTGACTGATCGCTCTCACTTTCATTTGTCTTCCGGCTGTTCTCGTGCATTTCGTTCTCCGACTCTTCCGCGTTGTCTCTCTCGGACTTGTCGGAAAAAGCATCATTTTCCAAGTGGTGGTGGTTCTCCAGGGATGATTCATTCAAACTGCAACACACAGTTCACGACTTGCTTCAATTTGGTTTACAAAGCCAGATTACTTAAGGCCTTTTATATAAGGTAAAAACCCCCACCCAGGACTCATAATAAGAGATTGCTTTCCTAAATAGCAGGGGTTTTATCACAGAAACAGTGAGGTATTTTCCATCAAAATTTTCCCCTCCAAACTGCACACTGTGAAACATGCCACACAGCTCCACTATCCACTCTTAACTTGAATTGCTGCTGGCTGCAGATGGGAGCCCAGGTTCTGGAGGGATACAGGGTACACACCAACAACTGTACACTGCTGATCAGACAACCAGAGTGACAACAGGAGAGATTTTTCCCTTCACAAAAGGAAATCAGTGGATTGTAGCACATGGGAAGATATGACATAGGATACATTTTCTTTTCAGCAGGTTGGCTACTTTATTTCAACAGGTGATGGTCCTGTCAGCCATCCACTAGAAAAGGCAAATTAAAAAATCCACAGAAGCAAGTATTTTCACAAACATACACATATACCCAAACTAACATGAGGAAAGTGCTTCCCCAGACAATGCTGTGTGGAAGAACTGAGGTGAAGGCATGGACTGGACAATTACATGTAAGAAGAATACCCAGTATCCAAGGGAAAGCATGGAAGGTGTAGCAAGACTCATGCTCAGCAATCCAGGCTTTTGAGAATGAGGAGAAAGACAACAATTTTCCCTCAAGTAGCCTATAGTATCTCCATTTGAAAAAACAGATGCAGTTCATATGGTAGGTAGCAAAAGTGATTAGATGGGCCAGAGGTCAGATGCTGAAAAGTATTCACTAAAGGCCTATTTTTTCAAGTGATATTTAGCATGGGCTTCAGTTTTCCCTATTCACATGTCTTTGCACGTGCACCACCTCTTTCATGGCCTAACCCAGTCTCGGGTGCCAGGTTAAGAGATTTTCAGAGGAAGGTTGAGTTTTCATGCAAAACTGCTCTTAGCTAGAGAAATAAGGGAAGATGTCCAGCTATAGGAGGAGTTTCAGTTACTTCCTGTAGTTTCATCTCCCTCCCAATGCAAGATTTGTCTTAGTATTCAGTACATGGGAAAGTTCTGTCAAGCTCAAAGTGTCTCCATGATGGGCCTTTCCTCAGGCTGTTCTGAGCATGTTCCAATTTTGATTGCAATGATGTAAGTTCCCATCCTTTTTCATCTTTCTATCTCCTTTTTTTTTTTTTTTAATTT
>JAOEGS010002864.1:0-47584 GCA_025447755.1 Corythornis vintsioides | reverse complement strand
TCACTGAGAAAAAGTTCTTCCTTGTGTTGACCCTAAACCTCTTGTGCTCCAACTTGCACCCATTGCCTCTCATCCTGACATGTCTCTCTTCTTGTCTAAATCAGCATGTAAGTGGTGATAAACAATGATAAGACATGCTGAAGTAAGTCTTTTCATCCAAAATGCCCACTATGGTATGTGTGACATAATGGCTTTCATGAGCTCTGCTGGCTCTGGGTGGGAGAAGGTTATGCAGTACTTCTGCCTATCCCCTGTTCACCCAACCTGGCTCCCTGTGGGATAACTTGTTTTCAAGGTGTGTAAATGGAGATGCCACCTCCTTCCTCCAAAGCTCAGTAGCTGGCTGATTGCTTTTTCAGCATGAGCATTCAGAAAAACATTCTTAAACCATGGTGCCTCCAGAGGTTTGTGGTAGGAAAACAATGTTAATTTGCCTCATCTAGAAGCAGAAAGATTTTTAAAAAAGTGAAATATACTGTGTTCTTTTTTCCAAATACCTGGTTGGAGGCAAGTGCCCTAAGTGGCTTTAATGTTTGGGGTTTGTTCTGTTTAGGAAGCAATGCAGTATTGCTGTCACAGCACTGGTGCTCTCTACAGCACAACCCACCTTTTTTCACATTTTAATGATGAGTGATTCTAATTAATTCAGATCCTGCACTGGGTGTGCACCCATGTTTTATTGCATTTCCCAAAGGGGAGTGAGTCATATCAGCTTCTAGAAAAGTTCAGGATAGCTGCCTGTGTCATGGAAAAATAAGACTTGATTAACATAAGATGTAGGAAGCCAAAGTAAATACTAGAAATGTACTAAGTAGTTAAGGTGTTGTAGATTAGCACATATGAAGGGATGTGTAAATTTGAGTGCTTGAAGTCATTGATTTAAATCAAAGAGGAAGCCATTGTGTTACTACATTTTCAGTTGGAGGTCCCTGCTGACAGCTGGAGCTGTTTCAATGTCCCAGTCAACTCAAAATCTCAAATATCATGAAAAGTGGGACCTGCACTGAGCTCTCTTCTGACTTATGAATACTGAGAGGAGTAATAAGAGAGTGAAAGTGAAACTCTGAAAGCATGCCCATCAGCAAAAAAGCACTGGTGTACACACACTGCACCCCTTGGCAGTGTTCAAAAATAATCTCCCTAGGCAAAAGGTAGAGATGATGGTAGCTGGATAATGGGACCATCTAAAAAGCAGGAGGAATGCTTTGCAAACCTTTTGAGCTTTGCCTCAGCTGCTCTTATCCCTTTTTGTGTTGCTGACACACAGAACTGCAATAAACATACTCCAGGCAAAGAAACAACTGAGAAGCTGAAGTTATTTAAATCACTCACTGAGATATATCCACTTTAATTGGTAATGGAGAAAGCATGAATTATTATAGTCTTACCCTGTCATTTAAAGACAGTGTTTTACAGCACAATCCCCATCATTATGTGTGCATATATATTTAAAAAAAAAAAAAAAAGGTGGGGGTGGTGGTGATAGTCTTGCCAATCTCAGGATTTTCCAATGATTAAAATGTAGATGTCTGGATTTCTCAAAACCTCATGAAACTTCAAAAGCATTAGACCTGTTTCACTCTTCCCCAGATATCTGAGATGGCCATAAACTACCTGAGCATCCTGGCAACATTTCCTGTGACAGACAATCTGCTGAATAGCTCTTAGAGGCTTGTTAGAAATTTTAGGATTGATATTTTATGAAACAGAATCAAAGCTTGTTCTTTAGTTTTTGCTTGACAACAATGAATTACTTATAATGTGCTCCCCTAGGTGTATGTAGGTGCAATAGTTTTTCCAGTTGTGCTGTTTAGGTAACAGAGTACCATTCAAAACATGCATGTGGAGGGAGGGGTGTTCTATGCAGAAACATAGAATAATTTTGATTGGAAGAGATCTTTAAGCTCATCAAGTCCAACCATTAAGTTAACACTGCCAGATCCACCACAAAACCATGTCCCTCAGCACATCTACTTGTCTTTGATACCTCCAGGGATGGTGACTCCACCGCTTCCCTAGGCAGCTGTTCCAGTGCTTGACAACCCTTTTGATGAACACATTTTTCCTATTACCCAATTAAACCTTCCCTGATGCAACTTAAGGCTTTTTCCTCCTGTTCTATAGTTACTTTCTGAACCAAGAAAAAGAAAGAAGTCTCCCAGTAAACCCTGACACTCGTGTGATCACCCTGCCAGCTCCAGCACTGCTTCCTACAGGAGCCTGCGGCCAAGGCGTGGAGGTGAGTACCAGTCTGCCACACGGTGCTGGATGTGGGCTTGCATAGATGAGAATTCATATTAGCTGAGTCAAATGGAAGTCATTACCCAGAGATAAGCCTGATGTGCTTGTGCATTCCATGTTCCTGGCAAAATCTTTCCCGTGCATATATTTACATTAGGGGTTTGTACATATATTTACACTCGGGGTTTGTAGATAGAGTTACAGTGTGACATACATCCCCAACCTAGGCAAGTTGGCAGGAAAAGAGACAGCATTAAGAACAGAAGAAGTTCTGTGTGCCTGCTTGAGTGAAACCTGGAAGGTTTCAGTGTGTGCACGTGTCTTTTCCATTTACGTGTTTGTGAAGTGATAGCTGCGAGGCTTGGGAAGCCACACTGCTTGAAAAACAGAAATACACTTGCTGATGGAAAACACTTTGTGTATTAGGATAGCTGGCTGGCTTTGTGGCAAGCCATTTTTGATTTTCTGGTGAACTCATTCCATTTTAAGCTTTGCTTCAATGGCCATTTTGACAGAAGGACTGCTGTAGAGGATGCTTCTGGCATTGACCCACCCTGGTGTTTTGATTATCCTTTGCAGAAGACTCTCTTTTTAGCAACATGGGCCATTAGTTTTCCTCTTGTGGTTTCAGCTTCTTTCCCACTTGAGATTTTTCTTATTCTAGTGCTTCTTTTCTGCTTTCAGTAAGCAGTTTCTGCATATCTGCAGGTAATTCTACAGATTTTATATAAACACCTTCCTTTGATTAACTCAGTCATTTATTTTTCAGTCCTCATTTTTAAGATGAATATCACAGAGCTGCAGGTTTTGGTTGGTTGGAAGGTTTTGGAAGGTTTTGGTTGGTTGTTTTTTTGGAACAGGGAGGGGAAATGGGAGGTGGAGGGAATTACATCTCCCAGGGAAGGTGCTGCTACTAATTATGCCTTGGAGATTATTTCTTACTGGCTCAGATATAATTACTGCTTGATCAAACTTGTATGTGCTATTTAGAACAAAATAAAGCCTTTTGTTCTTTATGACCCAAAAAACAAGCTGCTATTTCAAACGTTCATTTTTAGGGGGTCAGGAAATTGCATCTGTAATTTGCACACATCCTCCAGCCCCTGAACCTCTCCCCGAGAGGCCACCCCTGCAGCCCCTCCTCCTACCAAACTTTGCCACCTATAGCAATACAAAGGTACAAAGGAGGGCTTTTAGGGCACCTGTTGCTGCTGGATTCTGGTTCTGTCTTTTGAGAACTGCTTAGAAATGATGTGTTGTAGGAAAGGATTTTAACCTTGTCCAGTGTCTTTTCCAGTTTTTTCCAGGGTCATGAATGGGTAGTGGGTCAGCTAAACAGGTCATGAAGGTAATAGACAAGAGGCCTGAAAGGCAGAGAAGTTCTGGGAGAATGACAAGAGGGGCCCTTTATTTTTTTTCCTCCTCAAATGCTTATGCTTATCCACTTCAAATCCAGTCCTGGGAGCAATACTAGGTATCTTCTGGTGAACATGAAGCGTGTGTTATGTGAGCTGCTCAGATCCACTGAGTTGTTAAGACTCATTCCCAAGTGGAGCAGATCCCAGAGGGGATCTGGACTGAGTTTAGACAGTCTGTGCCCACACCTGCAGTGCTCCATTTCCTCACACAGCTGCTTACTGGACCCTGGACTGTTACCCAGCATCTGAAGCTCTTGGTTTTCAGCATATCCAGAGACATGTCAGCCTCAACAGAGCTGAGCAGTTCAGTGCCAGCCTCCTGTCCACATTCTGAACTGGCAGCAGCAGATGCAACACTCTGAAAAGAAGGCTACTGTAGGCTCTTCATTTGAAATAACAGCAATACAGGGATGCTGATGCAGTTCCTGCTCTCTTACTGAGCTGCCCAGGGTGAAGATGTTTCCCCCCCAGCCCTTTGGTATGGGCTCAGTCTCCTCTTTCACCTTAGCTCATCCTCTGGAGAGCATCCTCACTACCAGGGCTGTATCACTTTTGCAGTGGGTGCAATCCTGTGATCTGTAGAGACACTATTAAGCATACTGAGCAGAGAATGTGTGTGAAAGGTGGAAGAGCAGGATTCTGCTGCTTGTTCCAAAAATCATCCACGTGGCTTATGCATATTTTTTTATGAAATACATAAATAGACCTTGAGGTGAGAGTCACTGCCCAAAGGCTCCAGAGAGGTCTGCATGTCCCAGTGGTATTGTGTACAGGAAATGTACAGGAAGAATGGTTTTTGCATTCTCTCTCTGTAATTCTTTAGAAAGGCATTTCAAGGTCCACAGAGAATCTGGCTTCCAACTGAGTATTAGGTAAATTCTAGGAATGTGGTGACAGATTCTGAAATAAACCATTTTGGGGGGGGTGTGGGGTGTGTGTGGAGTTTCACTGTTGGGTTCAATGTGATGTTTCCCAAGGGTTCAGGAAGCATAAGGCCAAATGAGGGACAAAACACTGTCACATCTTGCACTTTGCTAAAATGATGTTAATCATTCTCAGTTTCAAAGCTCGTGGGAAGGGCTCATGTAATGCTGCAAAGATGTTGCCATACTTACTTCTTAGCTTTCTGACTTTCTTGTACAGACTGGTACAAGAGATGAAGCACAATGAACAAATTCTTGGTTGTTAGAGGCAAAAACAAATATTTGGTTTATTGTGCTTGGCCTTCAGTAACAAAAACCTGTCTGAGAACAAGGCTTGTGCATATTAGTTGCTGTCACTTGTGTACATAAGACTGATGGCAGTCATTGACTGCACATCATCAGCTATGACATACCTTCCAGAAAGTCACAGTTTGAAGTGGTGAGTTATGCTCTATTTATGTTATCTCAAATATAAAGCCACCACAATGCCATATGTGTTATTTTGGAGGATTAAGCATCACCCACAATGTTCTATAAATTAATTATCTTCAACTTAGCCTTATATTATCAGGGCAATTTCTCCTGCAATTCTACTTCCAGTCTTCTCAGCTTAGTTTAAGTCCAATGCTTATTTAAATTCTGAGATTTCCTCTTATATTATCAGATCCCACACTGCTTCTATTGTACCCTATGCAAGAACTGCTATTCAGACACACTCCTTGAGGCTGCTGGCTTTTTCCAGATGTTTGAAAGTGACTGATCTACATTTTGGTCTTGAGCTGGAAGGCAGACTCCCACCATGATGTTGCCTGCATGTATTCATATCTGCTGTGTTTGCCCAGCCACCTGGTGAAGGCTGCAGCTGTAGACACAGGACTGGGAGGTACACACTGTGCAGTCAGCCCTCCTCTGTCTCCAAAAAAAGCAGTCACAGCCTGAGGGTTCAGAAGGATTAACTACTCTAATTGTTTGGGTGGAGTTCAGACCACAGGAGCACTTTTCCATATGGGTGGGGTCACACCCTTCTGTAAACCTGCAGGGATTATCAGCATCCAAATTATCTAAAGTAGAAGATGAGAGAGGATTTGGGCCAACAGACAACTATATTAAAAGATCCTCAATTATGTCCCCTCTGTGTTGTCTTGATGCATTAGTCTTGAAACTAATGACCTGGCACACAGTATGTAGGCAATGTGTTTAGTGTCCTTTTAGAGGCATCTCCTGCTCCTGGGAGAATTGAATCAAGAGAAGCTATCTTGTAAATCTGCTCTCTTGGGATATAAAGGGAATAACACGACAAAATTCAAACATTCCCTCCTACCCTTGTCTTACCCAGTGCTTCAATGCCCACCAAGTATTGACCAAGCAGACAAGGTCTGGATCTCTGCTCAGAAGGGTTTATTGCTGTAGATTTATCAGGTCTATATGGAGGTACTGAATGTGAACAGGTACTAATTTATTTTGCTAGGATGAGGCAGGAAAAACTTTCTTCCTTTGCAGGGGTAGGCCCCTGTCTTCAGAAACTCCAAAAGCTGACACTGAACTGGTTTGTGTATGACCTGTGCTGAGGGGTGGGTGTCAAATGGAAGGAGCCAATCTCTTTTCTGTAGTGCCCAGAAACAGGACAAGGAATAACAGGTAAACACTTGATCATAGAAGGTTCTATCTCAACATGAGGAGAAACTTTACTGAGAGGGTGACAGAGCTTCCCAGAGAGAACAGGATGCCCAGAAAGGTTGTGGAGTCTCCTTCTCTGGAGATTTTCAAAACCTGGGTGGATCTGTTCCTGTGTGACATGCCCTGGGTGATCCTGCACTGGCAGGGGGGCTTGGACTCAGTATCTCTAGGAGTCCCTTCCAAACTCCCACCATTCTATTCTTCTATGAATCTGT
The DNA here is from genome assembly GCA_025447755.1 of Corythornis vintsioides. Lineage (NCBI taxonomy): Eukaryota > Metazoa > Chordata > Aves > Coraciiformes > Alcedinidae > Corythornis > Corythornis vintsioides. The sequence continues at coordinate 41,110 of JAOEGS010002864.1, read as the reverse complement.
GTGGTTAGTGGCTTCACGTGAGAGAAGAGTAATTTTTGCAGACTTGGGACATTGGAGAAGACTTCAGATAGTTCATGAACCAGATGAAGCTTTTTGGGGTGCTGTGCTGGGTGTACCAGAGTCAGGTAACAGAGCCACAAGTCATCCAAGTGACAGATGGGAGCTCTGGCCCAGAGAAGAACACGCTGGCAAATAGTAACCATAGGCAGCCTCAAAACCACCTTGTTGTCTAGTCCACTAGTACTATGATTTTTATGTGGAGATGATTGATTTTAGGCTATAGTGTCAGAAGAAGTGTTGTTCTGTACTTAACACTTGTGATCTCATAGATCAAAAACCTGTGTGCAATTAGAGAAGTGCTACTTACCAGTATAAATAATGTTGTTATCTCTCCCAAGAAATGACTGCTGTTGCTGTCTGTCAGTTAACAAATCCAGTCTTTTCAGATGATAAAGTTTCCAGATCATACAAAACTAAGTCAAGCAATACTTACAGACATCATATGGACTTAAACAGAATGTTTTTCTTACCTGAAGATGTATTATTTTATTATGCCCCACTCATTCACTTTCCACCAGGCAGAGTGTTGTTTTTTCATTTTTTTTCACATACTAAAGTGAGAAAAATATGAAAGGATTTCTGTGAATTCATTCATAGGGGTATAATCATCTTAGTGTGACTGAAGTGTTCAGCAACAGCACAGATTACCACTTGACTCTTCTTTTTAAAAGAGCTCCAAGTGAGGGGTTTTCTCCTAGAACTTGACATCAAATTTGTGAAAGTCTTCTTTCCTGAGGTGATTCAGAAAGAAAATCTATTGTTTTGTGTCTTGAGCATGTAAACCATATACATTGCTAGAGATTGTAAAAGGCCATAAAATGCATTGCTAAATTTTCCAGTAACAAATAATTGTTCTATTAACTTATTAAATATTACTTAGTGCTTCAAGAAAAATACTGTAATCATGCAGGGAGTCTGAGCTTTTGTCTTAACAGACTGGACCTACAAAACCTTTCTAATCTTACACTAGTTAATTTTTACTTTGATATTCTTCATCAGTAAAAAGCCCTTGCCTTTGTTTACCTTCATTTCCTTGTGGTTTCTTGGGATTTGACACTTACAAAGGAGCAAAAGCCACATCTCCCTGCATGCATCTTCTACTCTTGTCCTCTATGGAAGCCCATCTATAGCAACTCCATAGTTCCAGAACACTATGATGGGAGAAAGCTTGGAAATACAGGACAGGGAAATGCAGGGGCTCTGAAATGAGCTGGCCCAAGGCCTCTCTGAATTGAATTTTGCTGCTTTTCAGGACATGGGGCCAATATCTGCAAAGTTATTGCAGTCTTAATAAAAACCAGAAAACCTCCCAGTGTTTGAGGCAACCCCCCATCTCCAGTGCTTGCTGGACCAGTGTGGGGGGGGACAGGTAGCTGCACAGGAAAACAGGATCCTGGCCTCTGGTGAATGTCTTCATTCTTTCTGAGGGACATGACAGATGAGGCAAGGAAAATATGCTTTCCACCTGCCAAAAAGACTAAGGGTAAAGCTTTGCCAGTTGGACTATGCCTAGTGAGTTGCTGGATAAGCTCAATTCCCATTAATGTCAGTGGGATTTCTGTGGGAGATAAGCAATTGGTGTGCTGTGAGCTGTTACAGGAGTAACAGAGGAGAAACATATTAATGCAAATGCATGTGAGGCTGAAGCCATCCGTGGTCTGTATTAAGTAATCTATTCAGGTGGTGCTTCACAGATAGTAATGGCTGTGCTTGAACCAATTAGTCTTCACTCCTGACTGCTGCTTTTCTGATTTACAGATGTGACAGAATACATTCTCCTCATATCTGAAATGGTATTTGTCACAGCTTTTTTCTTTTGTCCTCTTTTCAATTTAAATTCAACCTATTTATGTTTATATAGATAACACCCCATAAGTACTTTTAAATATAAACGTACTTCTCAATTTTCACTTCTTCTAAAGCTGTCAGTAAAACATACTTTCAAACTACTCTGTGGCACAGATGAGCTCTTCACTTACCCATATTTTCTCTCACACAGTGAGGGAGGTATTGCTCAGTTCCCTCATAGAAGGCACTGATGAGAGAACAGGTCTACATGCTGTTTCCAAAAAGAACACTGTCAGACTGAGCGACGTTGTACATGTTGCTTGTCAGATCTTTTGTCCTCAGCTTCCTGCTAAAACAGATTTGTTTTGATTGTTCCACATAGTAAACTGTTGTTGATCAATGTAGTGCTGAATAGTGCTGGTGGCTGACTCATCACTCTTGGCTTGACTATCACACAGCCTAATGAGCAGCAGTGAGGTATCAGCAACTAAGAAACAGGGGCCAGTAGCTAACAAAGGAAGAAACATGGAAGGAAAGAATCTTGCACCCATTGTACAGATAGAGAGCACTGAGATAAGCACCACTGATATTTTTGCCAAATATAAGCTGCTCTTTTCTGATGCAGATTTATTCATTTTTTACTGAGTTTTATTTATTTATGCAGTTTTTTACTAAGGTTCTGGAAACATAATGCATAAACACTGCATGGTAAAGTTAGCTGAGAAGCAATAGACAGTGCAGGAGTGTGTGGAGCACTCCTGATGGTGAGGGAGACTGGGTTCTTAAACAGTAATTCCCAAAGAACATTAAAAATACTTGTGGGAAAGGACAAGCTGGTGAAATGTGATTTTCTGAGCTGCTGTCTGCTTATTTAAAGTATAAATGATCTTACAGCAGTTCTATGTGTTTTCTTTTCATATCAGCATTAAGCTTATCTTATAAACACATCTTCAGTATGGAAAGTAAGTTAAAAACATCCATTCTAAAACTTGGATACAAAGAGAATGTGGCTTGGATGCTTACTGGCATGAGGAGAGATATCCTGTCTTATTCTTTTTTGTTCTGTGATACAGTTGTAGCATTATCTGGTATCCAGGGCTTTGAAGGATCTATTGTAAGCATGTCAAAGACTTTAAAAATTGTTTTTGTAAATATTAGATCACAAAAACTGAGGAATGAGTCCCACAGACTTTCATTAAACAATGTGTCCCCTTGTTTTTCCTGTTTTGGAGCTGAAATTAAACCAGCATTAATAACACTCTGCATATTTAGTCACAGAATCACAGAACAGTAGGGGTTGGAAGGGACCTCTAGATATGATCTAGTCTAAACCCTCTGCTAAAGCAGGTTTGCTTACTGATCACAACTCTGAGCTCTGTCATTCAGTCAGGTCTCAATCCACCTCACTGGCCACCCATCCAACCTATACTTCCTAAGGTTACCTATGAGGATGTTATGGGAGACAGTATCAAAAGCCTTGCTGAGGTCACAGTAGACAACATGCACTGCTCTCCTCTCATCTAGCCAGCTATCACATCAGCATAGAAGGCTATCACAATGACTAAGCATGATTTCCCCATGCTCACTGCTCCTGATAACTTTCTTTCCTCCACGTGCTTAGAGATAATCTCCAGAAGGAGCTGTTCCATCACCCTTCCAGGAATGGAGGTGAGGCTGACTACCCCATTAATTTCTTGGGTCCTCTTTCTTGCCCCTTTTGAAGACTGCAGTGACACTGATTTTCCTCCAGTCCCAGGGCCTGTGATGGTGAGGCTACTTTCAGCTGTCTGTAGAAGGCCTCATCAGTTTCTAGTAACTATCATGTCTTTAGAACTATGCATTCAAGGTGCAGCCTAGACACTAACCAGTCACCACTGTGTGCTGCTTGTGCAGCTGCACAAGATGCCAATGGTTATGATGGTGCTTGGGTGATCAGCATCACACCTCCTTAGTGTCCTGGGCAGTCCAGGACTGAGAAGCTATGGGACAAGACTTTCACTTGGCAGTCTTGCAGATGGGAAGAGACCATTCCCACTGCAAGTGGCAACTCCCCTACAGCCTTTCTGGCTAACACCCACTGGCTCAGAGAGATGAGGGAGGCAAGTGACACAGCTACAGGGCACTTGGTGGAGCACAGGTGTGAAGGCTGTGAAGTCAGAGGCTAGGAATGGCTTACCCTGAATTTAGTCCAGATTAAAACTTAGAAAAGAGTTTCAGGCTGGGATAAAGATGCAGAAGTGGAAAGACAACAAATCAGCAGCTTGTCGTAAGAAAGAGAATAAAAAGAAAGAAATGGCAGAAAACTCTTTGTCCCCTTGTGCCTAGATTTAGTTTCAGGAACTCATGGTCAGTCTGATGTTGGCATGTACTTCTCAGCCCTCCCCCAGCAACTGTCCAAACTCTTCTTCAGTTGCCTTCCTCAACAGGCTGACAATGTTCAGCTGCTATTGGTACCTCATGATGCAAAGGTCAGTGTCCTGACATAGGAGATCTCGTCTTGCTGGAGACTACCTGGGTGTCAGTGGAATTCCTGCTTTTTTTTTACCATTGTTTTTAAAAAGTCTGAGAAGTCAATACTTTTTTTTTATACTAAGGAGGACTAATATTGTACTAACCGGGAAAGGTAGAAGAATGGTCAAGTTGTGAAATGAAAACACCCAAAAACCACAGCGTCGTGATTAAGGGTTACCTGGAGATTTGATTAGATCCTGTTTTGCATACTCATTAGGATATTTTTGAGAACAAGTTTGAGTCCCAACTTTATTTAAGCTGACAGTTCTTCAATGCACGTATTTGTGTGAAGCTGTTCCAAAGTGCTCAGCACCAAAACCAGTCACCACAATAGCAGCACTTGCTATGTGTGTTAGCTTCACTTTACAGACAGGACAAACTACTCCATAGCCAAGTGGCAAGTGCATCTGGCCATGCAGGTTTAGGAGTCTGGCTATCTTGGTACCTTTGCCTTAGTTGCAATGACTGTTCTTCAGAGCCAGAGCAGTACATAAAACATACAAGGTAGAGATGTAATCCTGTCTCTACAGAAATTAATTTAACTCAGACATTATGGTGCAGATACATATCCTTAAGGCCTAAGTTATTCTGTCCACCAAACCAAATTGCTTACAAATTGGCAAACTAACAAATATCACCATTTAGCAAAATTTAATCCATATGTTCTTCAAATCCATGTATCATCAACTACTTCCAGATGTTAAAATCCGTGGATAGTTTGAAGGAACCTCAGTCCAACAGTCAGTTTCCATCACGATTCTCAAAATGATCACTGTTCACAAGCAAAATACAACATTTGGTCTCTTCAGGAAACAATACTTGTTGCTTTCCTCAGAGCCAGGTATCCTGTGACCACATCTGAAGGAAGCATCCGAATATAGGCAAATTCTTCTATGGTACTAAATCTTAGCTTGCTCTGGGGATCTGTGTAATTTGCCTGAAAAAGAAACAATGGCAGAGAAACCATTCAAATAAAATCTCAAAGCAGAATAATACTGAAAAAAAAAATGTCTAATTACAAGACCACAAAATAGTTTCTTTTCCCAGTAACAGCACTTGCTGTTCTACTACGTGACCAAAAGTTTGTACTTTTTTTTCCTTTCTCCTTGTGTCAGAACTTATGAGAATTTAACAGATCCTTATAAAATCACACTGGAAATGCATTAAACACAACAGAGGGCTGAAACAGTTTCATACAAAACACAGTGCAAAAGAAATTCCTCAACTCTCTAAACTCACCCTAGAAACTCTTGTGCCTTGTGCTGTCTGTCTCGAGGCAGCTCTCCAAAGAGTTAGGCTGCTGCCAATAAATTACCCACAAAGAGGCTGAACTATGGGTGCTCTGACAGCTTTGGACTGATTTTCTCTTCCTGCATACAACTTAGCTTTTAATTTATTTTAAAGTGCTTGTTAAAGCAAGGGAGTCTCATCTTAGGGTTCTGTGACAGCTGGTGAGAAATTGGAACTTCTCATGGTGCTTTGCTCTCAGGATAGCAGCCTGGACAGCTAACCCTGGGCTGTGCTTGTATCCTCTGCTAAATTTAGACCCTGGGTGCCTGGGAGCAGTGCCAAGTTTCCTTCCATCTTCTCCCCTTCCCTGTTGCTACAGAAACCTTAGGCTTGGAATAGTTTGGGGACAGCACAGGAGGCTGGGCTGGAGGAAGGCTGCTGGCTTCAGGGTACTGCCCCTCCACCTTCAGCCTCCAGCACAGTCACTGTTCAGCACTGGATTACCAAGTGCCTGCCAAGGCTCTGAAAGTGTCTTCTGTAGCTTTTTATAAGGGAGAAGGTGTCAGGCTGCAAGGCACAGGCAGCTCAGATTCGTTAAGAAATTGCTATTAAAAAAGAGCAGGATGAGCTGGAGCATTCCCCCTTCCACACTGCTCAAGTGCAGAGAGTGCTGCTGGTTTTATGTTGGAAAGGATCTGTTGACCATGGCAACAACCCAGTTGATTGTCTGGCCTGATAAGTCTTAGCAGAAAAGTATGATTTGTGCCTAGTTTCTATACAAATGCAGTCAAGCCACCAACTAATTTGCATACAAATAGCAAAGTAAGGACATTAGCTACTAGCAAATGTATCCCTGGTAGTAACCTCATGGCTACAGCAGGTATAAATTTATTTCTATTTCACTTTAAATCTTGTCTCACCTTAAAAAAAAAAGCTAACTGAGTAGACTGCTTTTCAAATGTGCATGATTCTGTAATAAACTAGCCAAGCAATACCTGCAATTTGTATCATGCACCAATCTAGGTCAAAAGTATGGTTCTTCACCATTCTGATATTTTACATTGGGCTGTAGTGTTTGGACATAATACTGTCTAACTAGCCATTTATGCCATCACTTCAGCCTGAGAACAAACTTTACTGCTACTTCAGCAATAATTAAAACAGATTAGAAAAATGAAGTAAGGTGATTTTGTAAAGAAAAAGCCTCATCATGTTTAGAAACTAAGTTAAAGGCTGCAGGTATGTGCTCTTCAAATACAATAAATTAGTTATCTCAATGTGTTTCTATAGTAACAGGGCTGATCCATTTTCATAAAGGCAGTGAAATATAAATGTCTGAAGGTTTAGGGCTTTTTAAAATCTGCTTTGCAATAAATTACTTTGGTTTGCATGGTAAATTATCTAAATATTAATCTGGCAAGTTTTAAAATTCTAGTCTTATTTTGCAGTGTCAATATAGGAGATAATAGTTTTTGAATTCTAGGCTGCCTTACAATTATAAATTGGCTGTTCTGCTTAGACCACTGGTAAATTTAATTCCATTTGTGTTACACACAGGAAGAGGATCAGTAGAATTCAATTGTGGCATTTAATATAACTGCAGGTATACTGATGAGAGTGTTTTAATACACTTTTTTTTTTCTTTTTTTTCTTTTCTTTTTTTTTTTTTTTTGTACCTACTAGACCATTTAATTCCTTCCCTAAATGGATAATGCTAAGGAACTTTTTTTTCTCATGGGGAATCCAGCATTCCCATAGAAAATATATTACTGTACACAGAATTTCAGCTTTTACACTAAAAAACACAGGGACATTTTTCTTGTACTAGATTTCTTAAATATTGTATTACCCTACATATCTTCCTATCAGGAAATTATCTTGAAAATATATTTAGTACTTCTTATGAAACATTTCTAGCTTAGCAATTTAAAGGACGTGCTGTTTCAGTTATCTTAATAAAAAGGGTTTTTTTAAACATGGTATTTTTATCATAGTCTACAGAAGCCTTGCAGGCCAGGTAAAATAGGAAACTTGAGTCATGATGCAATTAAAGGATAGAAAATTAAAAAAAAAAAATAAAAAGGGAAGTGGAAAGACAAAAAAGGAAACAAAAGCAGCACTGAATGGGTTCATATGGAGAATATTTATACTGACCTATAATAGTTAAAATACATAAATCACTGATGGAATGTAGGAGCTGGTAAAGAAAAACTGAGGAACTGATTGCAAAGCTCTTATTTCCTATGGCTGAATTGACTCTTAGCTGGTAGGGACATGGTCTTCATTCCCATTTACAACTTCTGCATCATCATCTGCCTAAATGTGCAATGACTGTTTGGTTTTGAAATGCAAAAGGCCAGTGAACAGAAAGCATTATTTGGCTCCTTGGAGGTGGGGCAGCAGAAGGGACTTGTCACCTTATGTCTTCTGCCCCACATAATTTTGGTGAAATCTACTCAATATTATTCCACAAGTCCACCTGTCACCCTTTCCTCCACCCACTGCATCTTTATATGAAGTAGGGATTCTTATGTGAAGTTCCTTATTCAACAGTCTCCTTGTATGAAAACATTTTGCTATTCTATCAAAGCAATACTGCTCTGAGTACAAAACTGCAAGCTTGCCTGGCTGGAGGGAATTATTTTCCCTGGATTTCTGAGCAGTCTCTTCCATTTGCTGTCTGCCAGTTCATCTGTGAGGGAGATGTTGTTTCCCACTCCCTCCTGAACACCAAGGGTTACAGCCTCAATCTGAGCAACCCACTCCATTTCCAAATCATGCTCAAAGGCACTGGCTGCAAACACCACCTTCTAGGTGCCTTATTTAAATGTGTAGCTTAAAAAAAAAAAAAAAAAAAAAAGGCAAGGAAAACATATGCTACCAAATCAAGAAGTCACATGTTAGGATGTGCATGATTCCAGTTAGCACCATAGCTGTTCTTTGATGCCTTGCACTGTATATCCATTATAAGGCAGTCCTTAATTAAGTGCTGCCCCATTTTTTTTTCCCAATGGGGGCTTTCAACTAAGTCAGTGTACAGAGTGCAAGGTGCTGTGTTAACCTGCAGCATATAAATGTGTATATATACAGGCATCTCTGCAAGGGTCTATCAAGCCTGTGAGGTGGGCTAGTGCCCTATGGATGAGAAATGGAGTAAATTAGGGGAAGGGACCCAGAAATTCTGTCTAAGGCTCTTTGATGTTACAAAGTCTTCATTATTGTAGTCATTTAATGTAACCACTACATAACCACTTTTATAGCCCAAAAGACAACATTCCTAATCATTTCAGTTGTCACAAATGCATAGGCTTCTGCAAATAGCTCACTGGGTGCTGAAGGTAAGAGTGAAAGATATGCTGTTACTGACACCTGTTTTGTTTTAAGTGACTTTATTGGTGTCACATAGGAGCAGTGTCAGCAGCAGATACAACATTTTTATTGGGCAGAATTCAATTGCTTCACTCCAGGTTTGTGCCAACAGAATTTTTTGGGCAGTTCAGGTGCCAAACTGTAACTACTGAGACTTTTTTGGAGCATTTGCAAACTCTAAATCTAAAGAGGGGGTGGGGTGGTGTTCCCTTTTCTTTTTCTTTTCAAGAAAACCATATAAAAGAGCCCATCTGTGACACACAGGCTATGCATCTGCCAAACTCCAAGTTCCAGCTCTGAAGCAGGGGGGTATTTGAAATTCTCAAAAGTCCATGCCAAGTGTCTGTGTCAGGCTCATTACTTTGAGGGAAACTTTGAGAGCAATAATAAGGGTGTTTTTTTAACCTGGGCCAATCAATCTAATTTTGCCCAATCTCATCCTTGGAAATGGCTACGCCATCCTTTGAAAACTTTCTCTAAAAGATATAATTAAATACATCAGCCTCAGGAAAACACTCAGCATGGAAAGTTTCAGTTTATGTGGTTAAAGCTTGGCAAGTTTGACTCAGGAGACTGTGGGATACCAGCTTTCATTGTGACAACCTAAAGAATCAGAAAGGATGGGGACTAATGCAGACTCTACAGCTGGGAGAGTGGTGTGAGAGGAGCTACCTGTCAGGACAAGATATTTAATCTGTCTTGACATCTATTAACAATCTAAGAATTTTGTGATGTAGCCACAGGCTTTGGGGTTTGGCTCTAAACCACTGGACAAGCATAAGGCTGAACAGGAACCTCAGCAAGTACATCTTTCACAAAAGCACACCTCAGCTTTATTTCCTTGTGGAAAGGGAGATGCCAATTTTGAACAGAAAAAATAAAATACTTACTGGAAGTCCTGAAATATCCGAATATTTCTTGGCAGGCTTAAAGGAAGGAGGAGCATCAATATTAAAATCTAGGCAGAAAAAAAAATAAAAAGGACAAATTCAGTGTGCTATATACATTTTCAAATGTAAACCCAAAATGTACATAGGCAATAATACTTCTTTAAAATGCCATCTTTACTTTCTGTGTTCTCAATTAACTAACAACACTAAGGCAAAGAAATATGAAGCAGAATTACCCCTGAAAACATGTAGCCTGTTAGCACTGTAGCAACATTCTGATTCTGCTCACCTCTCTAATGTAAGTTCAATAAGCAGAAATGCCATCCCCAAAAGGAAAAATGCAAGAGCTATTTGAGATGTGTTCATTTCTTCCAAGTTTTAATGAACTCCCTTGCAGTCAGCTATTTGCAAAGAATAGCCATTATCATATGTATGCTGTATGCTAAAACCACAGAACATTGCTCAAGATTGCAGCTCTGAAATACTATAATCCAGAAAAGCAAAGTAATCTTTTAAATCAGTTAAATCTTTAAGCATGTACCACTTTAAGCTCAGTCAGTGACCTAGAAAATTGTATGAATGTTTAAATTAAATGATGGAAATTGCTTTTCTTTGGTGCCCTTTAGGTAGCAACTCTCATTCATAAACATTTTTTAAGATACAGTTGGTATGTGTTAGTAGTTAAATCCCCAATTTTGGATGTTTACAAAAATATCTTCTACCTGACTCACTTCTTTCTTCCTTCCTTCCTTGCTTATCTCCCTTGCACCTCGTTCAGATCCTAAGATCAATTCAAATGCTCCATCCATATCAAATTTCTAACTCAGCATCTCATAACTCAAAAGACACTAATGCCACAAGACAGCTAGTTCTAAATATGCAGCTGGATTTCTTTTCTCACTTTCTTAGAAAGAATCCTGTAAGTTTATGGTTGCAAACAGAACATAACAGAAATAACAACATCAGCAAGCTGTCAGTTACAATAGCCAGAAACACACAGTGGTCTGCATTTTTCTCTAACAGTTGTGTCTAAAACACTTCAAAAACTGGCAAGCTATTTCTGGATAACTCACCAAGCCTGACAAAAAGTGTATGTATATGCTCAATTCTGAAATGCCTTCACTTGCTTAAGTAGAATCTGAGGATCACATTCTGCCTCCAGCTATGTTCAATAATATCTTACTTTATGAGTAGACTTGAATTATACTGAGATTAAGACCACTGCTGTAGCTCTGCTCCTGCAGATGTACACGGGCCAGGACTGCTAATAATGTAGTTTCAGCCGTGCTGAACTAAATAAGGGATGTAGGATTTAAATCTACCAGGAATCTAGGATAAGGAGCTGGATAGGAAGCTGGAGCTGAGGTCTAAGCTATTGCAGGTATGTGGCTTAGCAGAATCTATGTGAAAATAGCTCAAATATAGCTCATCAAGCAATAGCCACCCATCAGAAGACATTCAGGCTGTATGTAGATAAGAAGGCTCCTCAGCAGTGAAGAGGGGACAAAAACCTGATGGGAACAAGGAGTTTGGATAAGTAAATTTCTTTTCTTAAGGTCTCTCCCCAAATGTATTTGAACTTTGTCACAATACTCCAAATTATTTGCTTTCCTCTACTTTCCACTTAGAGCTGTGAAGTGTAACTGGACTAGTCTTAAATGTACTACTGGACCCTATTCAAGGAGGATACTGCAGGCACTGATGAAGTGATTTAGGTTTAGTTTTAAAGAAAGTTATTTGTGTGGATTTTATTATTTATAAATGCATGCAAAGAGTCTAAGCAGCTTACAGCTAGGATCATTTAGTTGCCATGGCAATGCCCTTTCAGAAGCAAGAATTTGTTTTAGGTTCTTCCAAGTTCTGTTCTTCTTGCCAGCTGCTGCTCCACCAATGCCGGAGTGCTAGAATTAAAAAGATGGTGTTTAGAGAAAAAAATAAATAAAGAATGCTATTTCAGAGCACAACACTTCTATTTCACAGTCCTTTTGCTAAGTCTCATCTTGTCATGAGCCATTTGTTATCCTCACTTATTTCATCAGCAGGCTAATATGCTGTAATCTAGGCTGAAAGAAAAACCAAGGTTTTTGGACTGTGTCAAAGCTACTGCGTTTACCATTAAGTGAAGGAAATGAAAATCTGCTTTTTACATGGAAATAGAAAATCTAGTGAGGTTAGGTTTAGCCTGAGATTACAGGATTCTGTACGTACTTCCCATCATATTAGAACTTACTACTGTGAAATTGTGATGACATGGCTAAATTTCCTCTCTCCTTTTCATGGTGTATTACAGGTGCAGCTCTAGCTCTTTGACAAATTATCCATGACTGTAGAAAGCACAACTGATCTTGCAAAATGTAATGAATACTCTGAGAAACTTTCTGGAAATTTTATTTCTCTTTCAAAGGGTGGAAGACAGAAGAATAGAAAAAGAGTAATAAATAGAATGTTGTCTGCCAAGACAATTTTGCATTTTGAAAGGTACACTAATGGAAAGCTTGCCACGGGTACTATAATGGTAGTTTCAGTTATCAAGTATGATTGCTACAGAGTAATTCATTTATGTCCCTCCAGAGAAAGAAGCTGCACAACATACTGTACTGCTTCTAAATGATCAAAGGACACAGATTTATAGCTTTACTTCAGAAAAGAGAATGTTCTTGCAATTGGGGCGTTGTCGTTATTTCTGTTAATAATTATTACCTGCCACATCAGTCTCAGCAAAGCTCAGCAAAGTCCTGCAAACACAATTCTGCTGTGATTGGTTTATAAATTAGCCTGTTAAATTGTTGAGAATGATAGGAGGAAGGATTCAGTAAGAAAGCTTTTTCTGTAGATGTAAGATGCATTCAGAAAAGATGCTCACAAACTGATGATACATCATGTTTTGACAGTGGGTATCCAATATAGAAAGTACATGTAAATGTTTGCTCTGAGGGTAGCACCTTAGTAATCTAGACATCATTGTAAAACTGCTGGAAAATGAGATAAAAATAGATGTACTACTACATTACTAATTCAAATTCACTCATTAATTTTACCCAAAATCATTGCATGATTTTTTTTTTCAGTAACCTGATTTGTCAAAAGCAACTATTAGGTTTATATAATCTTATGCCTCCTAAGAGTGGGGCTGAATATCATCTCACATATCTACAATCAAAAGGCCATGACTGTCAATAACAAAAGAACCAAACTACCTCTGCACTGATGAAGTTCAGGGGAAGCTGGAACTAAGAGAGGTGGAGCCATTCATTGCTCTACACAATTGTCAGAAGGTCTTCTTCCCCTTCCCCATTGCCAAGGGATGCAAATTTCAATAAGAAATTCAGAAAAAGGCAATTTCTTCCTTCTCTGCTTTTAGGTTTATCCCTGCAGTGAGCTACTGGTTCAAACTTTTTTATGAGACACATTATTTTATTTATTTTCTACCTTTTAAGGTAAATAAGGCTGGAAGGGTAGGAAAAAAAGTCATCTAAATTGTTACTACCAGTTCATACTGACCAAAAGCTAGTTACAACTCAATACATTTCTTCTTAAATTAGTGACTGTTACTACTGGGGAGGACAATTTCATGGTTTTATTGTAACTGCCTATTATTTCTGGAGCAGTTCCCAAAGGCCCTGCACATTCATTACAATTTCAAGCATGTGGACATTAGTGTTGCCCCTTTGGAAACCATGACGTCCCTCTAAGAACTGAAAGATCAGCACAAGGCCTCATGACTATTTAAATCCTATATGGAAGCCTCTGGGCATAAACTGAGCTTTTCAAATAAGCCTCATTTTTCAAAGACATGGGTGCTCACTGGAGGATTAGAGTGAGCAAAGTACACAGTCATCTGAATGCCCCTCTCACGACAGAAGTCATCTGCAAAGCACAGAGCAACTACAGAGATTAACTTCATACTCCCTGCCAAACCTGTGCTTAGTAGTGAGCTGTGTGATGCTCAATTACTCACGTTTTATGCTGTGGGGTATTGTATCTTGTTCATACAGAATGAAATCTGGGATAAAACCTTTCTTTCTACTGGCTTAGGACCAGCAGTCTGAGAAAATTTCTTGTCTAGAAAGCATATTTGTACAGTGTGCCAATCAGCTGGCCCTGGCACAGCAAGATAAAAAGATATTAAAAACAAACCCAGGAGTGACAGCATTACTAGCTGTAGTCTTCCTTCATTTTCTCCCCTAACTTCGACCTCAGTGTGTTTCAGAAGCTTGTATTTCATCAGCTGTCAGAGTTTACATGACTTCTGAATGCCAGCAGGCCAGACTTCTGGACAGCATGTTTGCTTCTAAATCTAGCAATTACTGGAAGAACAGATACCACAGGTCTGTTAAGAGTTTGAGGGACCAGGAGAGGAGCAAAATGCCAGTTGTTAATAACTCTCTGGTTGATTTCTAGTTCAATTGCTTTGCAGTCTGTCTTGGCTAGGAACTGAGAGTTGGGATTCCTACATTCACAGTGGTACTAATTGTTCCTCTCTAGCTGTGATATTTTTGTGAGACATCACACCATAAAACTTCTGCACTTACCTTGATCTAGCAGGTCTTCTGACTCTGTTCCAGAATTTGATCTAATAGCTCTGCCTCTGGACCAGTGCCATTTTCATGCTATAATATAGTGTGCACTTTGGACCATAGTGTGGCATCAACTTGCAGGTTAATTTCTTAAACTTTGTTGACCTTTTACTTGGCTGTTAAGCTGATTTTCTCAGTATTAGCAGCACGGTTAAATAGAATCCTGGTTAATATTTTATTTGAAGAGTTTAGGCTTTCAAGTTGTTAAAATAATATACTTACAATAAAGTTTGGATCTTTAAATGGTAAGGGCTTGATGGCTGTTTCCACTGATCCTGTGCTGGAGTCTGTGTTCAGAAACTTGTTTTCATTCATAGCCTCTCCACCTGCACTCTGAAGAAAAATGAAATCTTACTGCTTGTTATTCTTGGCTAGTTTATCCACAGGCCGAGCCATTCACTGTAACCTACCTGTTACCTTTTTAGCCTTCCTATCTCTTTTGAATCTTCCAAGATGTTTTACTGATACCAAAAGGGGAAGAGGGGAATAGAGTGGTCAAAGCCTAGTGAGTAAAACCAACTGGATCCATTTCAGACTGTTCCCTACTAGACCATTAACAGGGACATATCAAAAGGTTTTTTTCAAAGCTCTAAAGAACTGGCCTTTTCTTCATTTGTGCCTGACAAAGGATTTAGAGAAAAAAAACCCATTTTATTATACATATTATTTTTATATATAAGCCTAAAAAAATCTAAATAGGTACTAGTTTGTGTTTTCTAGGCTTTTCTTTATGGTTTATTTAGCAGGAAGAGCAGCTGGAGAAGGTATGTGTGTGATTGGAAAGCTAAACATGTGTGGCAGGCTAGCCAATTTCTGATAGTTCTGCATGACTGAGTTTATGTTGGGTTTTTTTATTTTTATTTTGTGAATACAGGGGTAAGTCTCCACAGTACCAGAATTAGCTCTCACTACACATAAATAAATGGTCCTTGTGAAATCCTGATCTACACTGAAGGCAATGAGAATTTTGCCACTGAGTCCAGTCAATAGGATTCCATATTTTGATTCTTTTAAGAACAAAGGGCTTGGCTAAAAGCAGTATCAGTATTTACTGAATAGGTGTTTAAAATGTTGCTTTTCTTTACCTTCAGAAAGATTATACTTAGAACATAAAAATGTTTTCCTGGGAAAACCTGTACTGGAAAACCTTCTGTGTTGATACAATATTTTTAAGTAGAAGAAAAAAGGATTATTATTATTAGTGAATTATGAGAGTTCTTGTAGACAGTGACATACTGTACTGGGAACTGAGATAAAGACACAGTGCAGAGGTATGCCACTCAGAGCTGCTTCAGTGAGGGATTTTTAGCAGTAGCACTGAGAGATACTTGGCTAATGTGCTTTTTTTTTTTCTGGATAAACCTTTGAGTAGAAGCACTGCTTACAGAATAATGTGCTCCTGCACAGAGAAGTGAACTCCAGTAACTACAGAGCTTTGAAATGCTCTTTCCATGCAGCCTGCAACTGATACCCTCAGCAATTTTATAGCCACAGAGTGTCTCAACGCTCTACAAATCTGTCCAGCCTATGTTTTAAAATGCCAGGATTTAAAGCATTTAGAAACAATATTTAATGCTTCAGGAATGTTTTTTGGAAGTTTTTTTAAAGGTCAGGGGATCATGGATCTACCTTGGTACTGCATAATCCATGTTTCCTGAAAGTGAGTAATATAGTGATCACACAAAATATTATTTACAGCCTGCAAGAAGATTTCTCAGTGAAAAAACTACTGTATAGTACAGTAGTTCTCTCCCAAACATGCTTGGTCGTTTAGTTTGGAAGATCATTCTTCACTGTCATGTGTTGGGGCAAACAAACAGGAATGAACTCAAATGCCCTCTGCAGTCCTGTGCCCCATGGTGGACAGCTCGCCGTGTGCTGTAACCCCTCACTTCTGGCACAACTTCCCCTTCCTGCCCAAAGCACAACCAGTCCCCAGCACATTTTCTCTACTCAGCCACTCTAGTAGCTGACTCCCTCACCCCAGTGTCCTAGGAGAATCCCAAATGCTTTCCAGCAGGGCAAGAAAGAAAATGTAACCATGGGCTGAAACCCTTCGATAACTTCTTTAAAGTATTTTTTTAACCAATCTTGCAATGCAAAGATCCTTTATGGATACACTTCAATAGACACTTCAAGGAGAGAGACAGTGAAGTAGCTTTTAATATGCACTTTATAACTAAATTACATCTTTTAAATGCTGGTTTATGTAACTAGGGCTTGGGGAATTTGTGCTACAGTAGCCACTAAGCAGTGTATGTTTTTCCCTGTAGGCTCTTGAAGATTATAAAACAAAGCCTTTGGAGTGGCTTTATATCTACAGGGTATGTCAGCACTGGCTGTACTGTGAGTTCAGTGCAGCTAAACATGCCTATGTCAGTTTTACCCCAAATAACAGTAAGAACTCTACAGTAAATACTGCAGCTAAACTGTCATTAACTATGTTCATCCTTTCCCAGCAACTCTTCCTCTGGCTCTTCCCTCCAAAGAATTCCATGCTGCCATCCCTTTTCATGGTACTGCCCTCTGTCCTCCATCTCTTTCTCCGAGCAGCCTCCTTAGCCTCACACAGAGCAACCTCAACTGGAAGGGCATGTTTTAAAAGCTGTAGACAACAGCAGGTCAAAGGCTTCTTACAGAACCACTCGTGCAGTTTTATTCCCTCTATAAAGTGGTGTTTATGTGCTTTAGCAGAATTTTAACTACAACCACAATGTGACAGGTTGGCAACCTCTATATCCCTCCTGGAATAGACAGGCACAATAATGAGGGGTGCTGCTTCTGCTTCGTGTTTTCTTCCCATAAGACCTTCTATCAGGTATTTAGCTGGGTAGGACACTGTCCTCCTTGTTACATAACAGGACTGCATGACAGTCACTGAGGGTAGAAGATGGTTGAGGACTTGTACTTCGTTAGGAGACATGAAAAATTTTGAGAGAGCAAAGACCTGCAGCAAACACTTGGGAGTCCTAAGAGGTTTGCTGTAAGAACAGCCAAGCCTGAGAAAGAGACCTGAGCTAAGCTTTGCTACCTTAAGTTTATTTTGAATAAAGCCAAACCCCAGGAATGAGCCTCGTTTGTACCCTACTGTATATGCTGTCTGTAGTGGGAGAAAACACACACTGTGTGGCTGCCTATTCACAGACTACTTTCAACCTTAGGTTTTTGTAGATATTTTTTTTTTTTTTCAGTATATTCTGTTCCAAATTCCCTACCACAGATGTATTGGTTTTCACATCATCTCCAAAGATTGCTCCAACTGTCTGGTTTTATTTAGTGAGGACAAGCAACACTTGTAGACCATGGAAGCTGAATTCTTTGTTTTGGCTATTTCTAGGCAGAATAAGTATTGTGAGGTTTGGGATGAGTGTCTGTGATGGGACTAAATACCAGGTGGAATTAGCTTATGAAAGTACTCGTCTGAATCCTCATTCCTTTATATCTCCCCCTTTTGCCCACAAGGATCAAAACTACATAACAAAATATTTGATACATACTGAAGTGTAATTTCTTACCTATTTACTTTTGGATTATATTCTATATTTTTTCCATTGTTTTAAACTAACAGCATTTTACAAAGTATACAAAAAAACCCAAACCATGAAATATATGAAACATAAAAGTCAAAGGCCTGAATTTGTGCATTTCTTGCATCCTAACCATGAATGTCATAGCTTAGAACAAAAATGGATTTGCACATGACTGAAGGTACACTATATAGTCAGTGACCTTTCATGCTAGACATTACAATTTCACATGGTAAAACAAAAATTAAAAATACTGTTTTTACCAACAATGTATTGGTGAATCAAAACTTAAATGCATAAATAAATTCCATAAGAACTGGACAAGGACCTTCTAGCTTAAGCAAGCAAAACCAATATTGTAAACATTGTTTTTCTCTGTTTTGTTCTCTGTAAATCATTTATTCATTAGTCATTTTCAACACTATATCGAGTACAGCAATCGTAGATGAAGGTGATTACATATGTAGGTTTTTTGTTTGGTTTCACTTCTGTGTTCAATATTTCTGATGCTTTGTTTTGATCTTAGAATGATGATTTTATGTCACTGTTAAGTAATAAGAGGAGTCTGGTTCTAAATCAAGCCCTCACACTTGATAACTTTGCAACAAGCAGCCATTTTGGCTTGTTGAGGAACCCACTTCTCTCCAACCTTTGTATGTGAAGTTCAAGAAATAGTTTAAATTATTTTTACTTGCTTTAGGCAGATTATTTTCATTATCATAATAATGCTATGATGACATTCTTAATTTCATTGATACAGTTGTCTTTGCTCAGCCTCAATAGTGGTATATATCCAATTCCTGTAGTAGGTTACTTGTAAAGCAGCAATATCCAACTTGTAGTAACTTACTTGGCTTTTAGCTGTGTATAAGTTCTGTGACATCCTGACAAAACTGTGGCTTGCAGACAGGGAAGAAAATGGTAATTTATAAAATCAATGTATAATACCTGTATTTTCCCTAGCAGCCAATTACAGTAAGTGAGAATGCCATGTGGAAACAGAACACGAATGTCACTGGATGACAGCAGCAGTGACAGCAGCAGACTTCACAAAATTGGGAGTAGACACTGAATGTCAGCCATTTCAACAGTCCCAGCTCATACTGCTCATATAAGCTGTTTGCTCATATAGCTGATTAATATATAAGCTCTCACTGTATAACAAACCTGGCACAGACTCCTGTAATTTCTGAATATTTAATTCATTTAACTTTGCATGATGACATGACAGAAGCCATTAAGACTTACACACATTTGGCAGACAAAAATGCAGCTCTTTAAATTACTGGGAAGAATTCACAGAGAAAGGTGTCACAATTAGATGTGCTTAAGCTCAAGTTAAAATGATGGCTAAAAAATTTCTCAGCACCAACCTTAGTCACAAGTGTATTTCTGAAAGTAAACTCAGTAATAGTGTAAGATGGAAGAAATATTCTCTTGAACAAGCTGAAGTCTCTCCATATCTGTGAGAGAAAGGTTTGCTGGAATGACTTATTCAGTAACATCTATAAACTTGTCTTCCCCATCTGCATGCATTTTACTGGTTCTTAGATTCAGCAGGAAAAGCTTTCTCACTCTTCCTTACCACTCACTAAAATGAAGCCAAATACAACTTCCCCAGTCTTTTCTCTCTCAGCACTCTGGTACATGGTAGCATTTTAGGAATGTTCTCCCTTCACAGATAGTCCTACCTTATTTTGGAGTAGGACAAAAAATATTTCAGCTTGAATATGTTCAAATACCAGGCAGGAAAAAAGCCCTGACCTTGCATATTCACAGCAAATTTCGTTCCTCAAAGTGTTGAAAAACACAATTTACAAAACAAAAAAACCCAAAAATAGTAGTAGCCAGATGAAAACAAGTAATAAGTACAGTGCAGATCATCATCCCTGATTTCAGTCAGCTAGTAGGCAAGACATTCCTGCCTAGGGTGTAAATTGGGAGTAAATCCATCCAAGTCGATGGCTTTCATCATTGCCAACTCATCTTAGAAGACAAAGTTCCTGGTACAGGTTTCTGCTTTCATTGACATAAAAAGTAAATCCTCCAAATGCCCAACAACAAAAATATTGTTTAAATTACAACTCTGTTGTCAGAGGCTGCTGTTGTCACTCAGGAAAGCTGTGTGAGTATTCAAAAACATAACACAGAGCTTGAAATTAGATTGCTGCATTACTATAACAATAGTTTATCATTCCAAGTACATGACCATAAAAGTAATTCAGCTTCTTCTAAGCATTCCCCAGCAGACTTCTGAGTTAATGTGTAAGACTGCTTTTCTGTGAAAGACTTACTAAATCTGCCCCTCCTAAATCAGCAGATCTTTCCCTCTAACTTGCCCAGTATTCCTGCTGAGCATCGAGAGTTAATCAAATATGCAAATTAGCTCCAAACACATGACTAACATTTAGAAATAATCTTGCTTCTTGAATAAGAGGGAGGGGGGTGGTGTTTGAAGAAGGACTTGGAAATTGTTTCAATTGCAATCTAAATAAATAAGGATAATAGGTAGAGACACACGTGCTGTCCAGAGAGCAACGTGTACGTTATGCTTTGGAACCTGTTCACTGCTGTTTGGAGGTGAGCTAAACTGTCTTACATTCCAACTGCCTAGAAAGGCTGAATAAAATTTTACTCATGCACTAAGATTGGACTGTCACAAAGTGATGGATGGCTTTTCTATGTTCTCTAGGGCATTTCAATACCATAGACTCCAAGTGCTCTTGATTAAAAGGCGACATTCTCATTTAGGGTCTCGTCACTGCCTGAGCTTCAAATCATTATCATTCACCTGCACTGGTGCTTCCAGTGACAAAATACTTACCAAAATGTATAAAATACTAATTACTTCAGTCACTTTGATAGAGGTATAAAATACCCTAAAGCAAAGCTCTATTACGCCGTGTGAGGGTTTGAATTCAAAATTAAAAATGCAGCCAAAGGGAGAATAAGATTTTAATTACATTCCCCACCTCTCAAACATTTCTTGAAAACCTAGGGGAAAAGGACCTAGCAATTTTATGACACAAGCCCTCTTTTCTTACTGGTACTGTTCACTTAAAAAAAAATCCAGAAAACCTCAAGTTTACTTTGTTCTCTTAAAAATTATTAAACTTCTCAAACACAGAAAGAGACTAACAAGCTTCAATAAAAAGCTTTGATTTCTTCTCAAGAGATTTCAGATGTGAAACATATTTTTCCATTTAAAAACTTTCAAGCACTGTGACAGACAAAGTTTTATAACTTGCAGATATTTCAAGGAAAAAAAAATACCATTTTCTTTTGGGAAAACCTCAAATAAAATGTAATTGGGACACAACTGTGAATAGTTCCACACTATTCCAGAAAAGCTTGGTTTAATTTGCATTTGCCACAAAGCTCCCCTCGGCTTAAATAATTGCAAAGGATCTCTCACTTTTAGATTTCATTTGGTGGATTGGGACCATTCCCTGTTTATAACATTTGACAGTTTTCTTTATTAAGAAAATTGTAGCTTGGACAAATTAATGGGCTGAATGGCATGCTGAAGCAGCTCTGGAGCTAAACATTTCAGTGTACATAAGGAATGAAAAAGCAAATGTGAGTTCATACCTTCACTAATGATAAAACTGAGCCCAGCTAACAGAATATTTTGATTCCCCAAGAGAAAAGAAGTATTCTAAATTGATGGGCCTTAGGACTGAAAATGGATGGAAGCATCTAACAAAAAAAGACTGGAGTAAATCAGAATTGGATTTTTATAAAAACTGCTGGTACATTCCTTTTCTATATCAGAAAAATTCAGTTCAGTCAAGGACTTTGGCTAAACTGCCACGTAAAGCTTAAAATACATAATTTGATATAGAACAGTGAAGGTCAAAGAGTTTCTGGAGAAAAGACTAGAGGACTACAGTATGCTCATGTGCTGTTAACATTGTAATGCTGCTCAGGGAACCTATGAAAATCTCTCTGTCAAATTACAGGTTTCAGCCAAAGGAGAAGGATCCAAGTCCATTCATCTGCATGTGACTGAACCACTGACAAAGAAAGCAAAAAGATATTGGCTCCTGTGGCTGATGGGAAAGCAAATCCCTTCTGCAAACAATACTATTCCTGGTGGTAGTTTATTTTGTAAAACATTATCCATTTTGACAGGAAACAACATTTAAGTAACAAACAAAACCAAAACAACATTTCTTTAAGGGAAGGCAATAAATTAGTTTCAACTAAGGACAGGGTATTATCTTTCTTCCAGAGCTCCTATCTGCTTTTCTTGGGAAAAACAGACCTGAAACAGAACAGTCAGAATTTTACATTCAGATGTTATGGACTAACTGGTAAACCAACACAGAAAGCAAAACTTTACTTTCGCATTTTTCCCTGTTTTTTGCACATTTTTAGCAGTTCCTTCTGTCCATCTTAATAGTCACTTTAAGTAGATAAAAATTCTGTTTCTCTTACATTTCTTCTAATTGCACCCACTGCTGCCACGATGAATTAGTAAATACTGGCAGTCATGTTGCAAAGGCTTAGTTAGCACTGCAGTCTATAGTTACACAGAAGGTTTTTCCATTCATGTAGAGGTACCTAAGATTGTAATATCAAAATACCATGTCAGAAAGACAAACGTTAGGTACACTGACTCATGCAACATTTCAGTTCTAAAGCAATAGAGAATAAAAATATTATTTCTACAAACCTTCAAAAAGTTATCAAAGGCATAACTTATCAGAGAGCAGTAATTGTATCAGATGCTCCAAAGGTCTTTTAAAAAGGACCAGAAAAGAAAATGTACCGTAGCTTTTAAAAATCTTCTGACTACAAATGTCATCTTTGTTGTTTGGCTCTTATTATGGGAGAAAAAATACCTGACTGTACATGCCTTGAATCCACTTCCTTCATCCTGCAAACTCAACACCAACCATTCCTGCTTTGGCTAGCACACCAGGTCTCCTGTACTCAGTAGGTGCATTATCCTGTGGACAACTACATTTAACTGGATAATGAAAAAAAGCCTGATGACTGAAGCAAAGTAAACATATGACAAAAATGCTAATTTAGATGAAAATAAGGTAATACAAGTATCTATTGTAGACTGTTTTGCTCAGGAGGAAAAGTGAGAAGAGAGCTGATGCTAATTTCAAGGAGAATTTCTGAAATATTTCTTCAGAAACATTTGTACAAGTAGGTGGTTGTTAACTATCTAAGTTCTGTGGCTATACACTTCACTCTGATACTATATACTGAAGTGGAGAGGTAAGTCAGCACATCTGAAAAGCACCAAACAGATCAGTGTTTTGCATATAAACTTTTTTCTGGAATTGAAAAAGAACTATTAAAAGGTGACTTTTCCACTACATCAGAATGAGTGAAGCTTTAGTATCACATCCACAACTGTAGATGAAGAGGAAAATACAGTATTTAATATTTTGTGATTGCTTAACAGGATATTTTAAGAAGTCACCCAAATTGAATTATTTAGCAAATTATATCAATATCTTTTTAGGTGGGTGGAAAGGAGGAGAGATAGATCAATTGTGTGGCTGCACTGAAATGCAATTCTGGCTGCAATGAATGGGTTTAATAAAAATTAAGGAGAAAATAGAATTTCTGACTTGAGAGAATTTAAGGTTGTTAATGTGAGACTCAAACTAGCAGTGCTAGTCCTAGATTATATAAACAAAGATAATCAACCAACAGATAATGACATTTCAATTAACTACTTTGATATGAGGAGCCTGAACACCCTGTGCATATGTCAAGGAAAAATGGCCTTCTCCTATTACAGTTTGTTGGTTTTAAGAGTTAATTTTGCTCTGAGAACATTTGTGCTGTTCCTCCCAAGGAAAGACAGTTCTAAAACATAACTGTTGTTAACTGTTGATAACTGTTATGTTACAGTGTAGGGAGAATTAATACCATCTAAATGTAGTCAGTGGGTTTGGGGCTTCATTCATTCAGTGGGGAAAAATCCTCAAATGAGGCACCCTGGCACATGTGATGGATGGAAGGAGAGGATGCACCCAACTTAATCACATAAATCAGATGTCTGAAATGAGACAGTAATATTGGATCACTGAGTCTGGAAAAGGATCTTGAGAAGTCACTAGACCACCTCCTTCTCAAAGCAGGGTCAAAACTGACCTTGGACCAGGCTGCTCAGGGCTTTATCCCAGTAGGTCCTGAACACTTCCAAGGACAGAGATTCCACAGCTCTCTGGGCAACTTTCCATCTCCCTAGTTAGAAATCAATATTCTGTATAATAGAAAATACTGGGTTTATTAACAAAAAGCTTTTTTGGTCATGAGTATAGTCATATAACTCACATTAATTACTGCCCTAATTTCTGTGTGTCCCATTTCAGCAGTATTTTGCTGTAGTCCTGATGGTTTCAGGGCATAAATGTAACAAGGTCTCTAGGCATAGGGGTTATTGTTTATTAAATGCATCTGTTTATTTTGAAAATTAAGACAAGCTTCTGGATGGACTGCATATCAATACACCACTGACTCAATAGAAAGACTTTTTATGGTGCATAACTTTCATGCTATTTACTACAGGGGTTTAACTCCCTTCTCCTTTCTCCAAGATGCTTAGTATTTTCATAATACTTACTATCTTCTTTCCCTGATTAACATCCTCTGTACTCCTCTGGGATGCCACTAACCTTTTCTTCTTTGAAGAAAAAGGTCTACTTGATGCATGCCTAACCAAACTCTAAGCACCTGTTCTGTATTTAGCATGGGAAGTTGCTGATTCATTTTCAGATTTGAAAAAGGATTGTGTTGTTGAAAGCTTACTTGAATTTTCCACCTGCACCACTTAAGGGATACTACCCATACCTGTAAATGATCATAAAAAAATCAGCATACTGATGCCCATAGTAAAGCCAATACACATATGCTTTTGGCTTTCAACAACATAACACATCTGTATTTACATCTAAAATCTAATCACATTTGGTTGGAGGGTTGGTACATCTGAGACTGTGATAGTCTGGTTTGGAAATTCACATATTTTTATCACTATAGATCATCTAAAGCTTCAATATGTGGTAAAATTCAAGCAAAGTCAATTCTTAGCTCTTAGTTTTGACAGCTTCTCTTTTAATCCAGATTGCTCTATAAAAGCAATTCCCTTTTTTTTAATGAAGTTTAACTTACAACACACTTAACTTTTGATGGTTTTTGCTGTATAATCTGCTATTAGTCTTTTAATTATAATATTTCCCCATCAGGAACTGGAGGGATCCTGGTTCTTTAACAGCTTTGACTTCAAATATGCAAGTGAAAAGAACTGCTACCTCAGGATAATCCTGGCTCTCACTAGTGAACTGTCTGAAAATAAGCTGTTTTTTCAGAAAACTACAAGAACCTCCTGGAAGAGCAGATGCTTAGTATTTCAGCTCTTCACTGGCTGCTGGAAAGGATCTGTGGTCATGTGTTGGAAAGGATGAGGAGACATAAGCAGGGAGTATGCACCCTGGCTAACTGGCTGCTAGTTTGGTAAGAGCCAAGATTCTTGGGTAAGGTTCTGATTTAAGTGTGCTGAGCTGGAAGAGCTCACCTCAGCAGTTCTTATCAGTAACTAGGAATTGACTGCACTGGATCATGGTATCTATACTCTAATCAATGAAAGTGTCATTTAAATGTATTTAATTAGGGTTAAGATAACATCTCCTGGGAGCATATCTTCCATTATAACATACCAAGCAAGCAGTAGCTTCAAACTGGCACTACTTCATTGGCTAAATTCGTGTATTTTCAGTTACTAAGTCATAACCTTAAGGGCTGAGAGATGTTAAAAAAAATAAAGTGCAGTCTAGAGCATAACAACAGTGATAAGTGCTAGTTTTTTATTAAACTAACTACACAAGTAGCTACATCTCCCTACTGTCATGCTGTTTCTTTCAGGGCAGGTGGATCTGGTGTGAAATGCAACTTGTTTATTAAATTTCCAACTAGAAAGGAAAATCATGCTTTTCTGTTACACAAAGTCTTCTATGGAATACTGTTACAATTATTACTATGAGTTTAGTGCTGTACTGATGGGAATGAGCAAGGTCTGAGTTTTTAAGTAGGTAATTTTTAATTTTTCATCAGAAAGTTCTTATACTGTGATGCACTAGAGGAGGTACTTGTCCCAGCACGTGGTGAGAGCAGCAGTCCAGCTCAGTTGCTGCAGTGGCACTCACTGATTCTGTAGTTAAACTCATTCTCCATAACCTCCTTTTTCAGGAAATTACAGCCAGATAGAATGGACTCTTTGTTTAAACAAAGTTATTTTCAACTTGATTTGAAGATTTCCTACTTACAGTGATAGGCTTGGTAAAATAGTGTAACAGGAGAATTGATTTAATTTACTGATGGTTTAGAGTCCAATTCCATGCTATTTATGCACTAGGGTAAGCACTCTGTCTTCAGTGGACAGCTTCTGAGTACATAACAGTAACCATGTTAATATGGATATATTTAAGTCTTCTCATTGAATTTACAGCTGTCTCAATGCTAATCTGGTGATCTTCAGTTTAGGATATAAAGTATCATTGTTCAGTTATATTTAAATTACAAATGGAGTTCTAAGCATATTTCAGTCATTCCTTTTATTTTCATGTTGCACCTAAAAGGAGCTTATTCAATAAGATGATAACTTTAAACTGTTTTGAATTTTTTTTTCTAGCATTGCTGTCTAGCTTTTGCTTTTAAGCACAGAACCAGAAATACAGTTGTTAAATATACATATGAGAGCTAGTTACATAAAATGAAGGTTGCCAGTAGTACTGCCACAATATTCACAACTAGAAAAAAATCAGTACATTCAATAATTCAACTCTGAAATATCTTTGCAGAAGAGGAAGCTCAGTCACTATTTTCTAAATGGCACCAAGAACTGGTGTTGTTACAGTGATGGAGAAGAAGGAAGCAAAAAGCTATTTATAAAGTATTTATAAAGTATTTTTCAGTGGCACAACTGCATGGGAGGAATAATTGTGTAATGCTAATGAAAATGATGCAATCAGTTGCAATCATTCTTTCCTGTAAACTCACTTTTAATTTCACATTTGGTAAATACCTGTATTATATCCAAAAAGCATGTGTCTCCTTCTGCAGACATGACTGACAAGCCCTATGGGCAAAGTCCTTCCAAAACAAGCATGACTCAATACCTTTGGGTTGGTAGCTCATACAAACGATGAAGAATTTTTTTTTGGTCATGTTCCTAAAGTGTATCTTAGAGAAAGTAGCAATTCATATGTTGGAGAAACATAATGAAAATTATAAAAATCTGTCTGCTGTGTGTATTAAAGGTGGGTACCTATCAGGCTGCTAGGTGAAGGTTACTTTCTTGGAACTAAAAAAATAAAAATAACATTAAAATCCCACAATAATTGTATACTCAGTATGTATTTGGAGAAAGTATTTAAAATTAATGGATGACCTAGTCCATGATTGGTTGAGCCACTTAAAAATCAGATAAATTATAAAATAGAGTGTTAAGTGTTTCTTGACTGGCTATATTCTGAATAGCTCAGCAGACCAAAATTATTGTTTCATTGTGTCAGAGGTTTCCTGATCCAGAAAAAAAAAATCCATTACTCAGCAATTAAGGACTTTTAAGGGCTTCTGGAGATTAAGATTAAATAAAGCACTGCAGAAGAAAGCATCAAATGATCAATGCTTCTACCTCAAAAAACACAAGGCCCCCATTTCACTCCTGTTTGAACTGGCTCACTCTAGAGCTAGTCAGCAATGCTGAATGTGACTGCTAGAAGATCAACGAGCTGTTTCTTGTCCCATTCCTGAGGTTACACATTTTCTTTTTCTTTTCCTTACAGGACTGATCTACACTGAAGTCTGTGAATGAGTACACTGACTTGGACATAATATCGAGAAATTACTCCTTCCTCCACTGAAATCACTTGTGAGAAGAACTGCAAAAACTGTTTTATCACACACTATCAAAACCCAGTCTGAGTATGAACTCATGGACTGTCACCTAACACTGGAAGCTGTCCACGGGCTTAAGTCTGATGTGAACTTCAGAGAACAGCTTTAGAGGCTGAAAGGTTTGGGGAAGTTTTTTTAAATAGAAAAGATTTTGTACACATCTAAATTATGTGCAAGTCCATAATGTTTTCTATCTGCATACACATACACACACGTGTGCACACATGCACAGACCAGTCCTCTCCATTCTGGAAAGTCCAGATCTCTAGCAGACCTTGAAACATGATGAGAACAGGCAGTAATTCAGTAATTTTTCACAGCCACAGAGCAGTTTATTAGCTACATTAAGCATTATGGTTCATACTCCCTTTCCTAGGGATAAACCCACCAGAAAAGGAAAATATGTACCTGCCACAGGGTGAAAACAAGTGATACAAGAGCATCATTCACAATGAGGAAGTGTTTGTGTCTGTGCATCGAGTTGTCTGGAGAGTAGATGTGCTGAAAAATGCAGAAACATTCCCCAGATCTGATGGCTCAATAAAATAAGCAACCTAATTGGCAGTAGGTCATACTGTGTAGCTAAGTTATAGTTCATGAAATATTACTGAGAAGAAGAATCACTCGGAGCGGGGTGTTCAGGGGTGGAAGACAACCATGTTTTCCAACCCTTTTTTAACCACTTTAGCTACCAAAATCTTTCTAAACGAAGTCATCAGAGACATACTGCATCTGAAGTCTATTGAGGTTATATGCACAATAACTCTGAACCTCTTCCAGGTCTTACTTTTGGAGCGTAAGATGCTACTTCATGATCAAGGGACACAATGAAACGTTAGTCCCTCCTCTGTGACTGATCAACTGCCGCAATTTAAAATCGTCAATACACACTCAACGTTTTGTGCACGTAGGTGTACATAGAGAGCTCATGTATGGCGTGACGTCAGGTAGAAAGCAAGGTATTAAAGGCAAGTATGGAAAAAACGAACAACCGTAAGACGGTTTGAACGTTGCCAACGCCCACAACGCCGACAGTAACGTGACTTTCAGGCAGCTTTAGCTGATCTCCGGTAAGCTTCGCCGCTTAGTTCCCACACTCGGCTAGGGAAGGCACAAGAACTGCACTATCGGTTTAGCTGTACAGGTGAAAGACACGCAAGCTCCGCTCTACAGGGCGACTCTGTAACAGGCCTAAAACTCGGCGTTCAAACGCTTATAATGAAACCGCCGGCCCGAGGGCCACTGGAGCCCTTCCCCGGGGATCAGCAGCGCGGCCACGGGCGGGACTGTCGGGGACAAGGCAAGGGGGCCGCGGGGGGCCAAGGAGGGAGGCAGCGGCGGGGCCGGGGTCGCCACCGGGGAAGGAGCAGCTAGCGGGGGGAAGCAGCGAACACGCACCGAAGCCCCCCGCAGGCGCACTCGCACCCCTCGCCCGTCTGCAGCGCGCACGCACGGAGTATGGGGAAGGAAGGGCGGGGGGTCCCGGCGGCGCATGCGCCATGGTCGCCGCACGCCCATTACCTGCGAGCCGCCCGGGCCAGTTGCTTTCTTTTTCTTGGCGGGGCCGCTACCGGGGCTCGCCGGGCGCTTCTTGCTACGGGACGGCGTGCCGGCGGGAGAGGAGGCGCAAGTGGATGCAGCCGTAGGGATCAGACTCGCCATTTCTCCCCCCCCCCCCCTCCACGCCCGGTGCAAGCACGTCGGAGGGGCGGAACCAGGAGTCAGCGATCGCCCTCAGCCCCTCCCCCCCGCCGCCGTGCGGGCGCAAGGCATCCCCACGCAGGCGCAGGGGCCATGCGCACTTCCAAGCGGTACCCCGCCCGCAGCAGCTCTGTGGCGGGGAGACCGTTAGCCGGGGGCTGCCGCAGGGGAGCGCGGTCACGGCGGTTTGGCCCCCGCTTCTAAGGGTTTCCACCGCGGGCAGCAGAGGCCGGTGCTTCGGTGCCTTGTAGGAAGCTGCCTGCCCCCTCACTGCTTCTCGCCCCGGGCCTGCAGGAGCCCGGCTGTGGCGGCAGAGACGGCCCCCGGGGGAACCTCAGCTCACCTTACCCGGCTGCGCGGCCTCGGGCCCGGGTGACAAAGCGTGGCGAGCTTTGGGTTTGCTAAGCGTAGGAGGTACGAAGTGTGCAAGGGTGGAAAGGGAGCTGTCGCCGAGTCCCGGGCGTCACGCGTTTTGAGTCCCGCGGCGTGCAGTTGTGGGGAGTGCGAAACAAAAGCTGTGTAAAACTTGACTGAATACAAGATGCAGTTTGGGGGATGGGGGGTACAGCTCTGCGTTTGCAGGCAGTTGCTGTCTCAAGCCTGCCCAAAGCAAGGTAAAGTATGTAAACGCTTTCAGACCACAAGAAAGTGGTCTGAAAGGAGTTTGTGGGGCTCAAATGTGTCAGCTGCCTTGGTGAAACACGTAGCTGGTTTTATTTGCTCGCTTCAGTTTTAATATGAGCCCACCCACGTGTTTTGTGTGATCATAGTCTTTTTCAATGCAAGTTGAAAGTATTTAGAATTGTCATTAAAGATTTTAAAACACTATTACAAACAGCTGATGATGAATTCATACTATGCACTTAATACTGTTACAGATTTGGTGGCTTCCACCCTGTTTTGATGGAGCTAGTGACCTGGTCTGGTGTTTTTTCCTTTTCCTGCATTCTGGAGTCATTTTGCACCTGAGCACCATACCAGAATAGATTTCTGGTGATATGGACTGTGGTTTCACAGTCCTACTGTCTGTGCTGTTTAATACCCTACCCTAGAGAACTGATTGGTGGTAATATGGTGTTGCAGATAGTTCTCAAGCTGCTTGGTGTTTGATAAAACTCTTTTAAGCTGCTTTATGCTCACATGTGCCCATATTCAATATACTGGTCAACTTACTACCATATTTGTTTGAGCTACGTCAAGGCAATGCCTGAGTAGTAGGTTTTTAGCTGCAGCTGTAGGAGGTCCTGCCCCAGCACATGGCTTGTGGAGAGGCAGAGGTCCAAGAAGTTGATATTCAGCCATAAAAACTGGGTCACCTTTATAGATGGTGCTGTAATGAGGACTGAGCTTGGTCACAGTAGGGGTGCCAGGCAATGCTATGTAAAACAAAAGCTTTGAAGGTGGCCTGAAAGAGACAAAGATAAAAACCTGGCCTTCCAGGCTGTGTTCCAGGCACCTGTGTATGCATCGGAAAAACAGGACGAGATTTGCTTTCCAGGGGCATAAGCAAGGCCTCGTAGAAATATCCAAGCCCTATCTTCTCCTTCCCAAGGGTAGCTGCTGTTGTTCTGTCTGAGCACACAGGCTGCCAGCAGCCCTGAGGAGCAGACTGGTGAATACCATTGAGTTTGCCTTCAGCAAGTCCTTGAGGCTGATAGAGGCTGCTGCATTCTGTGCTGCTTCTCACTTCAGGTGCCAGCCTTTGGTCGCACACTCAAGATGGTGACCTGAGTTTGAAATGAGCAGGGGCACTGGGAATTGCAGGGGAGTTGTGTCCTCTGACTAAGCCAAATCTGCTTTGCTGTGTGCTCAAAGCATTGATCTTGCCTTAGTCAGCTTTTTTTTTGTTCCCGGGGCTGGGTCCCATCTCTTTCCCATGCAAATGCCGTGTGCTCAGCTCCCAGGCATGCCCAGTTAAGAAGCATACCTTATCAGAGGAACATTTTCACTGAGAGAAGCATCTTTAATGCTACTGCAGAGTAAATCTGAATGGAGAGTTGCATGTGAATCATGCAGAGAATTAATGTGCTGCATCAGTGAAAGTTTTTAAATAGCTCCTAGCTGGGCATTTTCTTATCTGTACTCATTTTTATCAATCAGTTTACTAAAAACAAAATCACAGGGCCCATGTGTATTGCAGCAATATTAACTGAAATGAAATTTTACATGGCAAGAAATGCTTTAAAACCCCAGAAGGCCAACAACTCCTTGGAAAATAGCAGTAATGGCAGTCTAAATGGTGAGAGTGTGTGCAGGGGATGAGTAATAGAATTAGGGACATGGCAGGGCTGTGGAGTAGCAAGGCTGCCTTCTCCTTGCTCCTTGGGTGGCTGTCCACACCCAGCCCAGCTGAAAATTATGAGGTGTTTTTCTGGTGAATAAGTGCCATATGTATCTCACTAAGTTCCTGTTAAACGCTTCAATGGCCAGTTGCTTTGTTATATGTAGGAGGGCTCACCTGAAGAAGTGTAAATTGCAATTGCTAGTCTGGCTCGGGGTGATGTGGCCCTTCCTGCTGTTCCTTTTGAACCTGGCTCCAGGTGAACACTTTCTCTCACTAGTACTGCAAGGTCTATTTTTTATATCCTGCCTTGCTAATAAGAAAATTCAATACAGCTCAGCAATAGCTCTGCATGCTCTGTGATGTGAGCAGTCACTCACCTGCCTGGTAGTCTTCATTAATTGGAAAGAAAATTGTACTTTACTCAACAATATGTGAGGAAAAATGCAGGAGCCTTCTGAATGATGGAAGAAGATCTCAGATGCCTGTCCCATGTTTGTGAGGTGGAGTTTTGGTATTGTTGTTTAGGTTTGCCTAAAAAAAAGAAAAAACCCCAGCCTTTAACTGAATGAAAATTGTCTACTAACAATAGTTTCCTCATGGGAGTGGGTTACTTCAGTGTGAAGCTGTTGTGGCATATAAAAGGTGGTAAGTGCCAGTTGATTAGGATCATGCAAGACTTTGGTGTTTTTGTTTGTTTGTTTGTTTGCTTTTCCTTAATGGAGGAAGAAAGTGGAGAGAACAAAATGTTTGGAACACCAGTGGAAGGATGATTAGTGTGAGCTAGGTTAAAGCAGAGTAGAGAGAGTGAGGCCCCCAGCAGCCTTGCTCTGCCCCAGTGCAGGCTGCACCCAGGGGCCACGGGGGTCATGGGAGGGCTCTGCCACACAGGTAGCTCTGCTGTGGGCTGCAAGATGTGACATCAACTACCAGCACAGCAAGGACTGACCTGAACTGGAGGAGGATGGCCTACTATTATGATTGACAATCTGTATCTGGATGTGCAGAGACAGCTGATGATGAAGATCCATAGGCAGAAATGGCTGGGGTAGCATGTAGTTTGTCAAAGCTGTGCCCTGCTCCAGTCGCAGGAGTATCTTCCAAGTGAGTAGAGAATTGTGGCAGCTCCCTTCCTAGCAGAACTGGTGAACTGTACCAGAGAGCAGCTGACTGTGGTGAGACACCCTCTGACTGCCACATTCAGGCTGTGTGGAAGCAAATGTGTTGGATGCTTTCAGCCCATATGCATTGGTACTCTCCTGCTCTATCAGAAGCAAAGACCAGTCTCTGCAACTGTAAATCTATTCTGCTCCAAGCTTTGAAATTAAAGTTATCCCAGTACCTGTTTCACACCCTGCCTGCTTGTTTAACTTGCAACATTCCTACTGTTCTTATTTTAATACCAGAAAAATGGGTGGTTTAAAAATGAAATAATCTGTGGCCAGATTATTAGGTATCTAAAATGGTGTGAAATATGGATACAGAATCCCTCTTTTATTATCATTAAAACCTTCATTATTAAAATGAAGTTTTTAAAGGTCTTCCATGACTTTTTTTTTTTTTTTTTACCTACAAAGGTGGGATAACTGTACTAGATGGTAAAATTGAGGTCAATGTAGGAGATTATGGTGGTTGTGAAACATGGCCTAGTGATGGTTACATACTAATTTGTACCATTACAATTTCCTAGCAACAGAATCAAACAACTTTTATCCATCTTTAGCAACATTGCACAGATGCAATTTGTGTTATAATTTTTTAAGTTCTTAACTCTTTTAAAATATTGCTTATTTATTTTTTTTTTTCTTTTAATTGTGAATGTGTCTACTGGGTGGTTTTTGCGTTTTTACAGAGGCTTGGGAAAAATGAAGGACTGATGTTCTTAACTTCACGTCTCGGGTAAAAAGCAATGGGTTCCTATAGTAGCTTTGTGAGGTGGTGTGGCATTCTGTACCTTATTCTTTAAAAGTACTTGGAGGCTTTGATGACTTTTCAGAGCCTGCAGGGTGAACTCTAATGATTTGCATTTGTTCCCTGCAATTTGCAGCTGCAGGCACTGCACTAGCTTTGTTTAAATATAATGTTGAATGCCTTTAAAATAGGTATTTGAAGTTTGGATTAGGGAGGCTACTTTTGTAACATTAAAGGCCTTTTTACTGCACACATCAAATATCTATCTTGTAATGCAATTTTCTTGTTATAAGCTTTGAAAAAGCCATTTCTATATTTGTAGTAACACAAAAAGTGAAGCAGGGTCTTTAGAAATGCCTTTTGTGCCATTTTCCTTGTAGCCTTTCCTCTCATTTTAAAAATGATTAATTCGACACATCAGAAATGAGCAGTAAGAGTCAAAATGCTATTCTGTTTGCAGTGTGGTTGTACTTTATTTGGGGCTTTTTTGCTACTTAATCTATAAAGTTGACAGCACACTTGCCATTTGTCAGTGTTGTTGCCTGAAATGTGGACTTTTGACCAAAAATGGTATTCAGGTATTCATGCTGTGTCTGTCAAGTTTAAGCAAAATACTACGTAGGAAAAAGAAATCATAACAAAGAGGGTTATGTTAAATACAGATTTCACTAAGATAAAATAAAACTCTACACTGGGGAAAAAAAAGTAGTATTTTACTTTGTTTTTAAACATTATTCTGTTTGTGTACACTTTGAAAGGAAGAAACTGGCCACTGTGCAGTTAATGGACCCCTGCATTCTGCTATATCCTGGATAATTATTGATTATGCAATATTTAACATAGTTACACACTGTCTCAAAAGATTTATGAATTAATTTCTCATATTAGATTTAATCTTATTTTTTGAAAGTGAAAATGGAGTAAGCATTTCCCTATTTAGTTTGCATTCAGATTCTGATGAATGTTTTCTGCAGTTATTCATGTGAACAAGTTCTTGATTTCCAAAATGCTCAGCTGAGAAAGATAAAAATGTCATGATACTCATTTGCATAATCTTTAATGCAGCAACCACCTTGAAAACACTGTGGGTTTGCAGACTAAAAAAAATGTGGATTAGCTGAGTAAGTAATCAGATTTATGAACATAAGGTCTTGGTGGGATGGCAAATAGTTATGCGAGCAATCTGGAGACTGAGCATGGCCATATAATTAATTTATTAACAATTCTAACTGAAGAATAAATTCACAGAAATAAAAATGTCCCGTTGAATTCATTAACAGAACAGGGGTTGAAGTCACTAAATAAATTCTCACAGGGATTAGCTCATGCATCTCTGCTTGTTTGAACAAGTCTTCTAATACTGTAGCACTTTTAGTTCTATAGTAATTTTGAATTTGTCTGTAGATTAAGGCTGTGGTATTTTTATAGCAATTAGAATATAAATTTGAGTAAGTTAATATTGCCAACAGCATCTCTAAGTGTTGGTGAGCCATCTGTGAATGTTACCTGCTTTACTTCCTATGATTTTTTTCAATACGGAAAAAACCCCAAAAGATGAAGATGCAGTGTGCAACCAGTATGTGTCACCTGCTTGATAACATCTTGATTTTGGTGGTTATTTGTCAGTCTCACTTAATTTGTTTTTGTTTTTTTTTTCTTCAAATGTAAACTAGGAATTCAAGTGCTAGATAAACTCTCTGGAGGATGCTAAACTAGTCAGATTCCACCCAGTGTCTTAGCCAAGGTCTCTGCTCTGCTGAATTGCTACTGTGCAAACCAAATGATGGAACAGGCCAAAAACCCAAGCCTATCTCAATTTGCAGATGATACACAACCAAGAGGAGACTGGAGCTGGAGCTAGATTAGAATTTAGCAAAAAATTGGAGTGTTGTGTTTTTGGAGTTGCTGGTTGTGGGTTTGAATTTTTTTGTTTGGTTGTTGTGGGTTTTTAATGTTATTTATGTTTTGGGCTTGTTTGCTTGTTTTGTGGTTGATTTATTTTTTTTAATAAACCATCACAGACAAGCACAAATTCATACTTTATTTGTATAGCCAGTTCTTTAGAAGAGTCTTGTTTGTTAACCCTGGGATATCCCCAGAGTCCAAAAGAGGAAAATGCTTAGCATCGGTGTCATTTTTGTGACAGTCATAAAAAATATCATCTCTTTTTGGGTCAGAAGTGTTCAGTGAGACAGAAAAAAACTGCACATAATTGGAAGTACAAAAAGCATGGGGTAGAAAGGGGTGAATAAGAGTTGCAGTAGAAGGCCTTGCAGAGCCTGGGTGAAGGATGTGAATCAGCGCTGTTGCCTTGAAAGGCACGCGGCCTACGAGCGGGAAGCCTGCCAGGCAGGCTCCGTAATCCTCTCACTTGGCAAAACCTTTGGGTAGGCTCCATTTCAGTGCTGTGTCTACCTTTGGGCACTGTACTTCTGGGCTCTTGCCAAATGTTTCCTGCCTTTCTTGAAGGAAGAGGATGCTCTAAGATCTAGCAACTGTGAAGAGTGGGAATTTGGGTGATGTGTGGCATAAGGAGGAGAAAGGGACTGGAGGAGACTTCTGAAGAAAAGGAAGAAATGTTCCCTGTGCCCGTTGTAGATGAACTCCATTTGCTGAACAGTCTGGGCCATTCTTTATGCACTAACCAGACTCCACTTGTTTGGGGGTTTTTGTACTAGTGATTATACTACTAGAAGAGTATTTTTAGTTACTTTCTGTGATGCATTCAAGCGTGTAATAAGTAGAGGAATTTTGGTATTTGGTGGTGTGTGGGTTTTGGTGGTTTGTTTCTTTTCATTGTGTGTTTTTTGGGGTTGGTTTTTTGTTTGTTTTCTTTTTTCTTTCAGTGATTAGTTGACTAGAGTTTGAGAGGGCTTGAGATTTCTTTCAAGGTTTTGGTAGATAGGTACAAAGATATGAAATGCCACTGCAAGGGAGGGGGGAGACCATCTCTGCATTTGTAACAATGAAGAAATAAAAGGATTAACTTTTCAGCAGAGAAGATTCAGGTTATTTTACAAAGAGCTTCTTTTCTGAGAAGGTCAGCTTCATACTAGAATAGCTTGCTTTTGAAGGTTTTGAAAAACAGGTTAGACATCTGCCACAAAAGATCAGACACAACTGATTCTATCAAGAGACAGGAGAGTAGCTTAGATGACCCTCTCAAGAATTTTTCCACTTCTGTTTTCTGTGATTCTGTCAATTTCATCATTCTTTGTAAAAGGCTTCTGCTTTCACACCCAGAAGGGGGAGTGAGAGGCTGGCCATATAGGGTCAGACTGTTTAACCCAGTGCACCATCCTCAGAAGGAGCTAAAAGCAAAAAGCAGATGTGCAGTGAAGACTGTATATGCAGGGCAACTACATAGGACAATACTTGTTCTCCAGATGGTTTCTGTGTATTTAGTAGCTCTTGGTAGATTCTAATTCAGTCAATTTGTCCAGTACCCTCCAACAAGTCTGAGCTGTTGATGATCATGGCATCCCACAACCAGAATTGCAGCTGAATCACATGTGAAGACCTGCCTCTTTCTCTTGGTTTTGAATCTGATTCCATTTTAGCTTCATTTGATGCTTTTAGATTCTTGGTTTTTTTTGGAGAGATATTAAAGACCTACCCTCTCCATTGCCACTAAAGACTTTATAAATCTTTACCTTATTCAGTCTTAAATGTTTTTGTTTCTAGACTCGAGTTCTAGCTTTCTTATTTCTTATATGAAAGATGATACTTGGATTCTTCTGGTTGCCCTGTTTGAAAGAATTTCAATTTACATAATTTCAGATGGAGGGAGAAAACTGCATGCAGTGGTTAAGATGCAGGTACTCTGTAGGTAACAAAGAGATGTTCTCTGTTTTATTCTCAATTCCTTTTCAGATAAGTGATTTGGGGTTTCCTAAATGTGGTTGAGCACTAAGTTTATAGTTCCATAATCTGTTTGTCCTAATCTCAAGGTGTCTCTTCCTGCTTAATACTGGTCAACTCATTATATATTTGAAATTTGGACAGCTTTATTCCCCTGTGTATCTTTTTATGTTTATCTATACTAAGTTTCCTGTGCTGGTTTTTGCCTAATTACCTCACATAAGGCCTGTATGTAGTCCTTCATTATGAGCCCTCCCCTTCACTACCCTAAATAATGAAGTAGCATTAGCAACTTTTGCCACCTTGCAACACCCCTTTTCTAGCTGGCTTATAAGTACACTGAGCACCATGACAGACTCATGAGTCCCAGGAGAGATCTCTGTGAAGATTACTTACTTCCATACCTCTTTTAGCAATTATATTCCAGGTTTTGACAAGTTCTTTATCTGTCCAAGAACATTATCTATTGGTAGGTAGATTCCTTAACCCTTCTGGAAATCTAGATAGATTGAAATCAACTAGATTTCCACTGTCCATCTGCCTGTGGGCATAAAAATATGACAGCAGTAGCAAACAAACTGATTTTCTTTTACATGAGAAACAATTCTTTTCACCAAATACATTTTTTTTTTTAGTTTAATCACAGCATTATGTTCCTAATTCTGATGCATAGACTTACTGTTGCTTTTTAATGCTCAGAATACAATGATTTCATAATCTGTGTCTTCATTTTTGCAACACTGGAATTCTAAATGGATGCATTTTACTGCTTGAAGAAATTCTGATGAAGAACATTGTTAACTGTGTGCTGTTGAGTATGTCATGTTATACAGTAAAAGTGCAAATCCATTGGAATCTTTTCAGTAGGCATGATTAGTATTTAAACAAACTAGATTTTTCTGCACTGTTTAGTTTTGTGTTACTGATGAGATTATTCACAAAAAGAAAATACGTGTCAGACTGTTTCAGTGTCTTTTTTATTTCCTAATTTTTCCTGGAATATGACTTAGGAAACTTGAGAGAGAGGACAAAGAAAATGTAGCTGCAAGCCAGGGTTATGCTCTCCTGGCCACATCCATTGCTCTGAGGTTGGCAAAAGGGCTGAATTTACTTGCTTGCATTAGGTAGAAATACCTAATACAGCCCTTAGCAAATGAGGAATTTCACTAATTATTTCATTACATGAACAAGCTCCTTTAATGGGGAGGAGCCCATCATTAAAAATATAGTGTGCATTTTTTGGTTAATTAAATATGGTGTGTCTGAGTACTTTTCAAGGTTTTTCCCTTCCCCCAATTCCTTCCTTCCTCCAACACACTTCTGGCATGGTGGTGTGTTGTTTCCTGTAGCAAATATTACAGGCTGATATGAACAGAAGATATTGTCTTGATCACCCTGCATATTTTCTGATTAAAGCAAATGTTTTCGGCGTGATTTTGATTAAGAAAATAAATAATATTCCTACAAATATAATTTACATTGCTCCATTGAAGGGTTCTGAAGGAATCTGTCTTCTCCAGCTGAGGATCTGAGAATGCATATAATTATACCTAATGATTTTACCACTGTCAGATTAGATTGATTTTTAGGCACTTTTGTGCAGATTAGATTCAACTCAGGTGCTCAAAGTGAAAAAAGGTGCATTAATCTGCAGTGACATTTTGTCTCTCCCAATTAGCAAGTTTTAAGTGATGTTAGGTAATGCAAGTTTGATGGTGTGAAGTACTTTCGTTCTTCCCTGGATTTAATAAAGTTAAGGAGGCTTAGGCCTTAAAAGGCAACCATCAGCAGTTTAAGTGTTAAAAATAAGAAGCAAGAAAAAATAAAGAATATTCTTTGTAAAGGCCGGGGACAAATAATGATGGTTAAAATGAGATTTTGAGCTAGACTTCTACAGATTTTTAAATATTTTTTTTTTTAGGTAAGCCTCTAGTGTACACATCCTTGTGCAATCAAAATCTGTCTTTCAAAATTTTGGTTAGTGTATTGACATTTATCATGTCTGTAAGTTGCATGTACAGGTTTCTCCAATGCCTCATAACCTTGTTATCTGGCATCTGTATGTTTCTGTGTAGTGTGGAAGGTCACACACTCATTTCTTCAAACTGCATGTGGTCAGACCATCATTTTAATTATTTTCAAAGCAGTAGTACATTAGCATTACAGAAGTGAACAGTGAAGGACAAAGTACTGGAAAATGAAGTGCAAATAAATGACATTGCAATGTGTGCATGTCTTCTGATTTGGCAGAATTAATGCTGGCAAGGCTTTGCTGTAGCTCAAAGTATATGTTTATTGCTTAATTATCTTCAGTTACTGAATATGCTCATTGCATAATCTGGGGAAACAGTAATTGAGTCCATTACTGTAGATAAACAATTGCCAATTTATAGTACTTCAGAAAAAAAAGTCTTGACTGTAAACAGATGTTACAAAATCTTAAATATTGATGCTGTCTTACCATGATGACATCTTAAGTGATTTTCTTAATATGTGTTCTGCCAATGCTTGTTGAAAATTGCCAATATTTTCTATTTATTTCTTGGAGAAAGGAGTCTGCTCCAATTACATTTAAATATTTTTTTTTTTCCTTTTCACGTTTCCCTTTATTTTTGGATGCACTTTTAATTTTGTTTGTTTGTTTAATGTTGGTATTAGCTAATGTCAAGAAGACAGTTCTTTTTAATAAGAAGATTGGCTTTTGATTAAATGAGAGCAATATGGGATGTAATTTTAACTGATGGAGCAATTATGATTTTGTATGTGTGTAGGCAGTCTTCAGTCTCCTACTTAAAACTATAGTAAGTTTGTCCTTTTTCAGGAATCTTTGTATAAATCTCATTTAGCATTAAATGAAAACCCCAGCCTGGTAGAAGAAAAATATTAATACCAGAAACCAGTTTGAATGGCATGGTGAGTTGTAGAGGTCTTCCTGCAGATCATGATAATTTTGGGGTTTAATTACTTATATTTTGACAGAAAGTTAATCTACCTAATCCCCAAGCAGGGGCCAGTATCCACTTTCTTACTTTCATAAAACTAATTGTTTAAAATCACACCATAGGCTTGGTTGGCTGTGTTTTTTGTGGTTTGCTTATTTGTTTTTCTTTTATTGGTGATTATGAATTATACACCATAGTCTTGTCTGAATTATTTGTTTGAATGAAGCAAGGTCTGGGCTGATTCCTCCCAGAAGCAGTGGAAAACTCTCCCTTGACCACAGTGGGAGCTCACATTCCTTCAGAAAGAGGAGTTACTTCATA
Organism: Corythornis vintsioides; assembly: GCA_025447755.1. Classification (NCBI taxonomy): domain Eukaryota; kingdom Metazoa; phylum Chordata; class Aves; order Coraciiformes; family Alcedinidae; genus Corythornis; species Corythornis vintsioides. Next base: position 214 of record JAOEGS010002864.1, on the reverse strand, counting down.
TACTCAAGATTATGTGACACCAGAGTTGGAATTGGAACCTCTAATGTCTTATGAGAATAAAGCTGCAACCTGTATGAAAGACTTTCTGTCTTTCTAAACTACCCCTTGATTTCTTAGTTTACATATTTTCAAATATATTTGCTATACTGTAGTAATACACTGGATTTTAATATATATATATATATATATAAGATCTTAGTATTTATGTAACTGG
>JAOEGS010002861.1:83255-131408 GCA_025447755.1 Corythornis vintsioides | reverse complement strand
GGAAGAAATACTCAATTAACTAATATATTGCTAATACATTTTAGACTGCTAAGCAAAGCAAGAAAAAGATTATTATAGTTGGATTTTAAATTATATAAGTATAAAACTAAAGAAAATCATTAATGTGAATGAAATGAGGACAATATTTTGCTTATGTTCTATAACTGACAATCAGAACAAATACAATTCTTGCTATCTAAGAAATTTTAAGAGGCATGTAGGTGCCTAGAAGTAATGAGTTGCCTTTAATATTTCATTTTAAACATAGATACATACAGGTATGCCTACATTTTGTTACACGTGTTTGCCTGTACTTATGCAGGCACATATCTTAGATATGTATAGAAAATCCATATACATATCTCTGACAAGTGCATTTTTGTGATTGTTTTCCTCTTTCTTTACTCTATTAGGCAGTGATCATTCTATTTGTATCTACTATTGGAGTGCTTAGAAAAGGAGAAATCTGAGTTTCCCCTAGAGATGTAATTCTGTTTTGTATATTGCTGGTTTAAGCACTTTTCTCCTTTGAAATCCAGAGCTTTGTTTCTGTCTTCTTATGAGATACTAAAGTATATTTTTCACATTTATACCTCTCTACAAACTCAACTGGTCAAGGTTATAAGAATGTTAAAAATAAACTAGAAAAAAAAAAATTGGTAAGACACATACTGGATTTATTTATTATGATGGATGGTTTATAAAATATGGCAATCTTAAAAGACTTCCTCTTTTAAGATGATTAAAAGATGATTTAAAAGATTTCATATGAGAAGATCAGAATGTTTGTTTGTTGTTTGGGTTTTGTTTTTTTGTTATTGTTTGGTTTTTGTGTATGTGTGGTTTTAATTAGCTCTAGATATTTTAGGCTTTATTTATTTCAAAGAAGGCGTGAGGTGGGGGAAATAATGACAGACTCAAACTCAATTCCAGATTTGTAGGAAGAATATGTTTCCTGTTCTCAGATATTTCTTCATAGCTCTGAGGATACTTGAGTGAGGAGGAGATTCCTAAAGAGAGGGAGATCAGAGATTTATATTTGAAACAAATGAAGAAACAGTATTACAGTTTTAATTTCAAAAAGCTTTGCAGGTCAGTAAGTCAGTCTTTGTAATGGAGGGAAAAGGGATGTCCAAGACAGGCAGGAGAGAAGGTTAAATTGATAGTCCCAGCTAACCTCAGAGGTAGTGGGATTTCTGTGACCATGGCATAACAGAAGTATTCTTTATAACACATAGAAGAGAATTCTAACATAGGTATCAAGATGTTAAGGCTCATGCAATATTTATGGCAACTTCGGTGTCTTTGTTTTCACAGAGCAAGAAAGAATAGGAATTGATGAGGTCTCAGGTTTACTTGTGTAACCTTAGTACCTATAATGAGTCTCAGTACAGCAGTGTAAAGGTTGGCAGAGTGCATGGGCACTGATTGTGATGCTGGGGTAAGAAAAGTTCAAATGACCAGGACTCAGGGATTATCTCTTCTTATTTTCCATGGTGAATTTTCTAGAGAACATCAGTCTGTTGGTTCATGCTGACATTTGAATAATACTATGGAGGTATGAGAACTTCTAGCTCTGAGAAGTAGCCACAGTGCAGAAATTAATTATATATGAATTAATGATAACATATGGAATTAAATTAATGAAAAAGATTGGAAGCTCTCAGGATTATTTTCATGTATTCATGTCTGAACAGTGTAACTAAACAATTGAGTGAACTGTAGAAACATTGGTTTATTTACCTTATCTAACCTGCAAGTTCTCTCTTTTTAAAGACAAATACCTTTTAACTGTAGGGTCTAAAAATATTTCTATTAGCTGTGGAAATCAGGATGAATTTAATTCCCTTTCTAGGGCAATACTTATGTCTAATCTCGACCATTTTTTGCCTTTTTTCCCTAGCTGTTGACATGTTAATATAATAGTGCTTAACTTGAGACACTTGACACTAACATTTCTTGGTATTTTAAGAGTTTAAGTTGGATACAGAGTTGTGGAGCTTGTCCAGTGAAGTTCAGGTGAGCAATGGGGAATACATAAGAGCAACCTTCTACTCAGAAATTAAGTTTATGTTCTCGGAGAGCTCTGGTCTCTTCTAAAGCTGTACCAAATGTGCTTTGTAAGAAGTGTGATGGTGTTCTGAGACAAGGAAAGATTACATCTTTGTCAACACTGTGAAAGCAACCTCCATGCCTTGCAGTTTTACTCACAGTGTTTGCATAGTAGCTTCATGCAGGTGATTTATTTAGAATAAATAAACTGTTTAAACACATAATTTCATTCAGTGTGAACCATCATTACAAATCACTGGAATTCAGAGCTTTGTATGTGGGTGAAGCAGCAGATGAAAATGCAGTCCGTTGGCAAGACAGAAGCAACTGTTAATTAATTTGGGAAACAAAAGAGGAAAAATAATAACCTCTTAGGCAGCTTGGACTTGAGCTAAAATAGTGCATCAAGATTAAAATCAGTAACTGCCAGGGATGTTAATTAGGACTGGGACCACATGTACAAAGTGTGTCTCACAGAAAATACTAAAGTAGTCATGTCTGAGTCAAGTTACAAAGAATAATGATTTCTTTAGCCTATCTTCTTGTGTTAAATAATTTTTTCCTCTACACAGTGTTTGTAGTCATCAGGGAACAGAGTTTATTAGATCTTAAATGATAGTCAATACATTTTCCTGCATCCTGTCGAATTTTGAACTCCCATATGTCAGTTCCAAAGCTGCAAATTCAGCCACAGTATTAAGGATCTTGGAATCCTAAGGCAGCGATTCAATTTTAATGGAAATTCCTTCATTTTTTTGAGGTTATTTAAAAATTTCTGACAAATCATATGGCATGGTGAAGACTTCTGGCAGGTTTAGTTCAGTTTCATTAATCCTTGGGTGAATCATAAATACTTAAAATTGATTATTTAAAAGGAAAAGAAAGATAAAGGAGGGTATTTACCTGTGAGCTAATTTAAATAAAAATATGTAATGTATCTCTGCATAGAATTTTCCTTTCTTTAAAATCTCAGCTACCAACTGAGAACATTCAAAACTACATTTGTTCTTCTGAAAACTTGGAGGAAGATCACAAATAGAAAACTGACAATTTTTGCTGAAAGTAAAAATAACTGCAACATACATTTAGTAAGAGTTGGATTGAGGGATGATAAACTGTAAAACACCCTGGATCGTGGGCCAGGAGGAGAGCAGCCACCTCATCTACCTTACGTAGCAGTGCCGAATACCCTCTTTGTGTGCAAACAGAGCCTCTGTCCTATGGAATTCCATGGGTTGCTTGACTGCTGCTACTGGACATCTGTATCCTTACTGGGAGAGACTTGGGATAATCAATTTTGAGCTCAGGGGTTTGGATCCTGAAGTGTTTAATTGAATGGCTTCTGTATTGCAAATATAGAAGCTTCCACTTATTTTTTTCATGCCAATAGATGAAACAACTTCCACTTTTCTCAAGTTAAAACAATCCCATCAGACTGCTGATGTATTTTTCTCAATGAGGTGTGTGAACATGTGAAAATACGTTTAATGGAGCTTCCTAGTCATGTTGGGAGCTTAGTTACCCATCTTGAGGTTTGTCCGTCTTATGCCAGAGATGTGAAGTAACAGGTTTCTACTAACAACAAGAATAAAAAAGATTCCTAGGAAATGCCAACATTAAATCAAGTTCCTATTCGTCCTGTTGGCACTGTGCAGCCAGGCATAAGGCAGAACCATATGTGCTTCTCTTAAGTGCTGATTTGCTGAAGTGTGGTTAGCCAGATTTCAGTGTTCTCCTTTAACTGTTAATAACTGTGTTCTGGGACATTGAGTTATGGTCCAGAAAATCGTTATGATTTTTTTCCAATATTTGAAAATGTGATCTGGTGCTAGAACAGAAAAAAAAAAAAAAAAATTATTTTTTAGGACTATTTTATTTGTACTCATGCTAATGCATGCAAAGCTATATTAATATCATGCACAAATTTGACTACAGGAAGGTGGGAAACTGGACACATATACTGTGTATAATGGAAGTTAGAGGTCATGCAGAATAGAAGTATCAGATCAAATGCTTCTTCTTTCTGGTAGCTAAGATAGGATCCTAACCAGACCTTGCACTGCTCCCTCTTCCTAGGTCCACAGTTCCCTGAGCACAAGCAGTACTCCAAATGTACATAACGTCTGCTGAGGTTCAAAGTCTGGATTCAGATCTCAAACCTTCAGGGCACTCTCTGTAACCTATCTCAGTGTGTACATAATAGTATGCTAAAAGTATTCTTATTCTACTCTCTTTTTGTTGATTTATCCAAGAACTGCTTTGAACTATCTAAAATAGTAATATATGGAAGAAGTGCTTTCAGCTTTTACATTACTGCTATAGGAAAAGGTCACCCTTCCTTTAGCTTTCACAGGTGCTGAGCTGGTGAGAGGTATCCATTGCCTGGTAAATAGCTAGTGAGGCATACCTATAAGAGTGACTAAATATCAGTAAGACTAGCTCAAATAAATAATTTTCCAAATTTTTACAAACTCTGATGTGAGAAGAAATATTTCTGAAACAAAAGAAAAAACAAGCACAGGATAGAGTCTGGAAGAAGGGATCAAATCAACAAAAGAATAGGAGCAGCAATAGTCAAATGCATAGAAGGAAGATGGAGAGCAGTGCTGTAACACATATTGTCTTTTAAAAATACAGGTAAGAAATGCAGAGTACAGAACCAAGAAGTCTGTCTCAAAATTGAAATACAAGCTGTTCTACACATCTGCAGGTCACTGTTCTTAATAATTAAGCACAAGAACTAACACATCTGCTTTGACCAAGGTAAAAATAATATATGTAGCTTATTTTTTTTTCATAAACATAATTTCATGTTTTTCAGCTGTCCTTGCTACATGTTCAGAAAAATAGCAGCATAATGCCTATTTTCTGTCAAGAAGCATCTATATATATTTAGTAAAAACAATTTATTTTTTAAAATATAGTAAAATGGGTGCTAAATCTGATCTTGTTTTGTTGTTAATAACACCTTGTTAATGTTGTTTAATGGCACCTTCCCCCTACATTCTATTGCAACTGTTTTAAGTCACATCTTTGTTTGGCCTTCTATAATATGTGTTAGTACATAACTTATAAATGAAATTGAAAGTGTAATACAGCTATTTATTATGTTTATTGCTTTTTTTTTGGTTTATTTTTATACTCTGCTTTTCATCCTTAAAAAAAACAAGGGAGAAATATCCATCAAATAGGGAAAACTACAGGGCACCATACTACTGATGCCTGCAGTTATGTGCAGTTATGTCATCCTAATACAGAAGCTTGACCCTTTTTTTTTTTTTTTAAATGGTGGTTGTAGTTAATTTTCATTATGTTCTCCTTTTTTATTGCCATGACCTGGAACCAGCACCAGCAAGGTCAAGAAGGCTGTGCTGGTGTAAAGCTGATGCAACTAAATCAAGATCTCCAAGTGCTCCAAGAAGCTCTTTTCTCGTCAAATAATCCATTCCCTTACACTCTGTGATTTTCACTACTTACTAGCATTTTTCTGTCTGCTTTTACAAGTCTAAGGACAGTTTTTATTATAACTCAAATGCACATTCACTTTAGTACTATCTCTAGCAGAAGCTAGACTGTTGACTTTGTCAGGCAATGTATGATTAAACCTATGGATAAATACTTATTATGGTCTGAATGTTTTCATCAAATCTATTGCTTAGCCTGCTTCCTTTGAAATTTGTACCTATTTTAGAGGCCTGCAAAGAAATTGCTCTGTCAATAATGGAAACACAGCTCTATGTATATAGAGTGAAATGCATCTTCACTGCCCATATGATTGACCTTTATTTAACTTTGAAAATATATCATCTGCTCTATAAAATATTAGTCTAATTACTTTTCTGTGTATGGAGTCCAAAATTCCTCTAAAAAAATACAATGTTAGTGCAGGTTTTTAGTATTTTAATTTTATTTGCTAAAATTGATATTAAAAGTGGAACTTTATTTGATTCTACTGTAATGCTGGGGGCAGGAGGAGAAACAACCCCAAAAATTAATCATCAGAAATTTAAAACTACATAGTGGATAGAGTGTAACTGAAGGCTTCCCCCCACCTCCACTTCCCCTCTCCCCAAAAAATAATAATAAAAAATAAATTGTATATGCTGACAGGGAGACAGGCATTTGGGCATATGTCTGTCTAAAATGGAACTGTTGCTTGCTAGCTGCAACCAGTTCAAAGTTGTGAACTTTAAGGCACAGACTTAATAAAAATTGGCCTGTCCTGAATACTGATATGCAATCACCGAACAAGTGTCCTGTCACAGAGAAGGATGAAGAACTGGGCTGAAGAAAAATTTCTGGAAGTAAAGGAAGGTCCTGGAGGTTGAAGTGTGTGGAAATAAATGCTGAAGTAACACCCAAAAACAGTAGTTGCACAGCACAATGTGGTGGGACTTTCTGCCCAACCTTCCTGGACCTCCCTCCTGAAGGGACATTGAGACCAAGTGAATCTAATGCTGGAGTGGTGGTGTAGGGACCAGGTGTAATGTATGAAATAACTAGGATAAAAGCTCTAATCTCATTGTTTTTAAGCAAAGCTCAGTACCTAGATGCATTGCAGGTAGCTATTTAGTCTATTATAGCTATAATGGTTAATTCTCTTCTATGTCTTATGATAATTTGCTTTGGTAGGCTTAATTGGATTGAAATTCTATTTTTATCTGAAAAAAACTGTAGATTTTGGGTTGGGTTTTTTTTTTTTCAGTAAAATGTAAGTTACTGATTTGTTTGTGTGAAGATATATTAGTATAATTGCTATATGAAAAAGATCTATATATACACTGTACACTTTAGCAAGTACATGGTGTTTGCTAATGGATTTTATTATAATTAAATTTAACATCTCTCAGAGAGGTCTTTGAAATCGCAGTAGTATGAAGATGGTCAGTAAAGGCTTACCAAGAGTTTGTGTGCACATTCTCTGTTGAGGCTCTTGATTGCACTTTCTATAGAGTAGAAAGGTTTGTCACAATTTTAATATCAAAGTTGGACTAATGGGGATAAAAGACAGCACAGTGTCATTTCCTCTCAACCTCAGAGATTGTGATGCTGCATTTGTCTCTATTGGCAGCAACATTACCCATAGCCTAGAGATCAGCTGGGAAGGTTATATTAAAAATAAGGAAAAAAAATTTCTGAAACAGTCCTACAGATCCTTTCTAAAAATGGGGCCAGCTCTGGAAATGAGTGTTTATGTACTGTGAAATCCCCAACCCTTTGGCAATATAGATTTTTATGTCCACCTTTCCAGTGTTATGACAGGTAGGTGCAACTACAGGAATGAGCAGTGATTTAAGGAAATAAAAATGCAAGCTGTGTTCTGCTTTATTTGACCTACTATGAGTTACGAATGAAAAGTATCAGCCTTATTTCTTCTATTTGTCAGAACACAAGGGTAAAATAGGTAAACTATTATTATGAAACACTGTGAACATATCTTGTTTTGTTTTCTGGTAGTTACTCTGAGCTTCAGAAAACAGAGAGGTTAAACAGTTTTTCTGTGCACCATGCATGTCTTAATTTGGCGTTCAACATAATCGAAAGCCTTGGGTTAAGGAGGTAAATTTTTTCAAGCCTTAAAACTTTGAAAATGAAGAAATGCAAATCTGTAGAAAATGCCACAATATAGTCTGGCTGTAGTACCAGAGCAGGACACTAAAAGATTATTTGACATCTGTACTCAGCCCCTTCTGTCAAAGGTTGTGTAACACAATATAACCACATTAGCAAGTGGTATGGCCCTATAGAAGTCTGGTTAAGGGGAATAGCTAGTCTTGAGGATGTTATCTTGTGCATTACCTCCACATTACATATCACAGAATGGTTTGAGTTGGAAGGAACCTCAAAGGTCATCTTATTCCAACACCTCCCACTAGACTAGGTTACCCAAAGCCATGTCCAGCCTCTTGAACACTTCCAGGAATGGGGCATCCATGGCTTCTCTGGGCAACTTGTGCCAGTGCCTCACCACCCTCACAGTGAAGAGCTTCTTCCTAATTTCTAATCTCAAATTACCCTTTGCCAGTTTTAAACCATTTCCCCTTGTCCTATCCATGCAGTCACTACTATACGATGAAGGGGAGGGCTATTCTGTAGCATCTCTAGCTTAGTCTTTTCAATTGAGAGAATTGCTTTGGATTGGCTCTTGGATGCTTCTTTTTTTCTCAATTTCATCCCTAAAGAATTCCCCTCATGGGCTTCAAGACTTTTCCACTGGGAAAACTAAAACATGGTAACAGTCATGGGTGTATCTTCAAAAACAACTAAAATGACAACCCACCATCTACTATTATTGTGTTACAAAGACAGTGATTCTGTCCCTTATCTACTTATACTATTTTCATTTTTCCAGGAGTCATTGGGTAGCACAGTGGAAATTCTAGCTACTGAAGTAGACCTACATTTGGAAGGATGGTGCATATTTAATTGCATTGTTTGTCATCTCACTAAGGGAGCGGAAGTGGTTTTACCCCACTCTTTGTCACTGTTCTGCTCTGGGAAAATAGTCTCTGGGTGAACAGAAGTGTTTTCTGAGAGAAAATGAAGCCTTGGAAACCTCTAGGGGGCCTGCCATGAGCTGTGGGAGCATTCCTGGTATTTGTGGGCAGACTGAAGGGGCTTTTCTCCTTCCATGGATACTGCTTGTCACAAACACAAGGTCATTTTGGTTGATAAATTGCTTGGGTTTCTGGGCACTTCTAATAAAGATTGTGCTGAAAATGATGGCAGAACATGGTGATTTCAACACCATTGCTATATGTTTGGAGGAGCTAAACATTTAGCTAAAAATAAAAATTTAGGAACATCTCAAAGCAGTAGTTAGTATTGATTTTTGTTTGCAAGGAGTGTTTGATTGTTATGTAGGTTGCTTGATTTTCCTGCTTTATAAATTATAGTCTTGCAGTATTTTGTTAGATTGTTCTTTTGATTCCACTTTCACTGCCTCTAGATTATCCTTACTAAGTAATGGTCTTCACTCAAAAACTTTCCTAGATCTCACAGAAAATCCTGAATGTGTTGGAAGAAAGGCACCATAAAGTTTGGTTGTTGGTTTTGTTTTTTTTTTTTCTTCAAATCTTTACTGGTTATAATTTAGAGTGTTAGGGATAAATCAGCCAAAGACAATACTATGGTTTTTTTTGGTGACAATATGACAGTTTGTAGAGCTGGTTTAGCTTTTTCACCTTATCATATGTAGATATCAGTAGTGAATAAAGCTGGCATGTGCCTCCTCTGACAATGTCTTCTTTGGAAGATATTTATGTAATCGTAACATCGGGTAACGTTAATAACATGTACCAGAGAGATTCTGTCACCTGCTACAATAATGATTCTTTTGGATGCCACATTGTAATTACAAAAATGAATGGAAGATGTCTATCTTACTTGGCTTTTTAATTGATGGGATGGCACAGCTTGTTAAGCTAGGGAGAGCATTAAAAACCCTGTGTGGGAGTATTTCACATACTGTTCTCAGGTTGTTGGTTTGCTTTGTTTGGTGGGTTTTTTTTTGTGTTTTGTTTTTTGCTATTTGGTTGGTTTTGTGTGTGTGTGTGCTTGTTTGCTTTGTTTGTGTTGTGTTTGAGTTTTTGTTTGTTTGGGTTAGATTTTTTTTTTGGTTGTTTGTTTGCTTACATCTTTTTTATTTATCTGAAGACAAGAATAAAAAAAAACAAATCAGGAGAAGCAGAAGCTTCTCACTTTTATTGTTTCTCAACAAATCAAATAAAGACAAAAGAAAACTGAGACTGTGTTAAAAATAAGCATGTATATGAACTGTGATATGCCTAATTTTCCAAACAAGTCTCTTATGAAAAATGCTGGTTGATGAAAAGCTGAACATGAGCCATCAATGTGGAAGTGTACCCTGGAAAGCCTAATTGTGTCTTGGACTGCATCAAGAAAAGTGTGGACAGCAGGTCAAGAGAGGCGATTCTGCTGCTCAGCTCTGCTACATGTGAGGTCTCAGTCTTGTGAGACCCCACATGTAGCAGTACTGTGTCCAGTTCTGGAGCTCCCAATACAACAGGGACATGGACATTTTTTTTATTATTTTTTTTTTTTTTTAGACTCTCCAGAGGAGAATCACAAAAGATGATCAGAGGGATGGAACACCTTTCAGATGAGGACAGGCTGAGACAGAGTTGGATTGTTCAACCTGGAGAAGAGAAGGCTCTGGGCATACCTTTTTGCAGCCTTTCAGTACTTAAAAGGGACCTACAAAAAGTTTGGGATGGGACTTATTATGAGGACTTTTAGTGATGCTAGTGATATAATAAGTATTTATTTGAAGGTATGAAAGATGGTTCCTGTACTCTAGTGGCCTGGGCATTTTACTGGAAATGGAAGACCAGTATTGAGTTGTCTTTTCAGAGGTATGTTTGGTTATTTATGCAAGCTGAACAGCTCAAACAGGAGAGATTCTCAGAAATAACCAATAGTGACCCATCTGATAATGGGGGAAAAAAAAAAAAAAGTTTGGAAGGCTGTCTTCTCTGGGTATTTTACTCAGTTATACAAGGAAATGATGTTTTATAGTGTGGCATAATTTGCTCTTAATCTGCCTTAGATCCTAAGACCAATTCTTTGTACACAGCTTTGGTGGTTTCTTTTAGGATGAGAATTCATCTTTTATAGCAGCTTTCATCTTCATTTTGTCCATTTCTTCTCAAGATTAGTTTGTAAGCTTATTCCCCAAGGTACAAGTATGTTTTTGTTCCTTAAATCTTTCAACTATTATGAATTTATTACCAGTATGCTGGATATGCTACCACCTCTTTTAGAGATGGTGGTGATGTTTGCTTCTTCCATGTGTCCTTTTCCTTTACTGTCTATTTCCCCAGAGGAACCTTTGACTCATTCTGTGGGTGGATGTTGAGGTCCAAAGTGGAGTTATTTTTTAAGTGCTTTAGGGTCTTCTATGAAGGACAGGAAATATGAAAACCCACTGCTGGGGGAGAGTGAAAGTCAGGCTGAAAGCCATCTCGTGCTACCAGCACATCTCTTGATCTGCTGTGGCAGAAAAATTAATGTCTAAGTGCGTTTTTATTAGAAATAGGTCTACCAACATTCTAATTCACATGTCAAGAGGTTGATGGCAATATTGATAAAATGGCAGCAGAGTGGCCTTTGGTCCCTGCTGTGGTGCTGACATGTGACAAAAATAAACATAATAATTTTATAGCTTCTTTATTTTTTTTCTGCCCAAAACATAGCTGCATTAATCTGACAGACAGCTGATTTTCCAAGGTTATAAGTGCCTATCTGCAAATTGATGAGCTATTATGTGTGTCTGTGCTTTCTTTGATAGTTTGGTATTAATAATAAGCATGCAGAACAGCCTATAAAAATTCCATTAAAGAGTATTAAAACATATTGGAATGTTTAACTGGGTTAGAATTCTTGTCACCTGGCTATAAGCACAGCAATTTTCAGTCCATCATTAACAAAGTATGCAGAATATAAAAACAAATGTCTATTACATCAAGATTTCACCAAAATGACCTTTTTGGTTTTAGGCATTTGGTTAATGGTTCAATGGAAATCTATTGCACAACTGTGGGTAGAAGACCGGTTGACAGAGCTGTCCCCTGTTCATACTGCAAGCAAATTTATATAGAGAAAGACATGAGAAAATATTTCCAGTGTCTCTGACAAAGCTTTTGTAATAGGAATTCTATGCATTTGGCAGCAAAAACTTAAAGTAGATTGCTTTGTCAGCTTCCACTGTTTAGTCTTGTAGGAATAACTGCTGGGGATAGTAATGCACGTGGCTGTTCTTAAGCAATCTTAACATTAAAAGCAATTTTCATTAGAAATTATTGCTCTTTAAAATAGATATTTTGAAGTGCTTGAAGTTTTACTGGGTAACAAAAAAACCATGATATTTCTAGCAGGATTAGACTCTATGTAAAGTCTGCTAGATAATGTTTTGCATAAAGTCCCATTACACAAACTTCAAGTTAAATTGTCTCTTTTAAAATGGAATTTGAAGTAGCTGCAAAAGTAAATTAGTCTGGGAATGAAAATAAAGCTAGACATTGGAATTGCACTTTTAATGTACACTATGTTTTTGCATGTAATAAATGCTTTTATTAAGAACAAAAATTTTCATTATACAATTAATTCTGATTTTGAACAATTTAGCAAATTAGCTTTTTGGCAGATGCTTTAGAAGAGAAAAAAAAACCCTTTGGCTTTATACTGGAAGGTCTGGATATAGTCCTTGGCTCCATTTTTAAAGTAATATTTTGATAAAATCTGCCATTCTTGTCACTGTGATAGTCTTATTACTTGGATGGATTTTCATGCTTAATAAAGCTTAATAAAGTGTTTTAATGGATGTTTAACCTATTTCCATCATGTTAAGAATTTAAGATACTTGATATTTTGTGCCTTTGAGTTATATATGTTTTAAACCTCTTCAAATGTATAATCCTTCATGCTTTCATTATTTTTATAATGAAAGATCAAATCCTTTCATTCCTTCTGGCTGCCATTCTGGGAATGCCCAGTAGAGACATCTAAGTTGAGTGTCAGTTTATAACTTAATAGTTTTTTGTGTTTATTTTTTCTCTCTTCAGAAACAAAGTAGCATGTAAAATTCCCTTACTTAGGGTAAGCTTAATATCACTTTGGAAACTTTGCCCACATGACCAGTTCTTGGGGTTTGTTCTCTCCCTTTTGGCAGAAACTGGTCAGCCAAAGGGTGAAAAATGCTCCTGCCTGTCAAGACCTCAGCCCTCAGCACTTCTAAAACTGCAGCCAGATTGGCACCTGGTGAAGGATTTGATACAGGCAATTCTCAAATGCTGGCTTTTTGATGATGAAAGACTATTAAGTCAGGCATTTCCTTGGCTGAGCCTGAGTGAGGGAGGGGGTCCTCCAAGCTGGCTTATGTAAGTGGAAAGCCTTCAGTGATTTCAAGGTGAAATGCATCTATTTGTTACTTTCCTGAATAATTAAATAATTGTCGTTGTGCTAAGGAAGCAGAAAGAAAAATGTAGATCTGACTTTAAAGGCTCCCCTGCTTCCAGTTCGAGTCCTGTTCATCACAAGTTTTTTCTTGTATTAAATAGCAGGAAGGGTTGTTCAAATATGGAGAAGAATAATAAGCTATTAAATGGGACATAGGGAGTGAAGTTGAGAGACTAAATGGTACATTACATCATGGGACCCTGTAAGGATGCCTGTAGCCATTTTTCAGCTGTTTCCTATGAGATGTGCATAATACTCTTAGTAAAGGGCATCTGAGGGAAACATGAAAAACAGAAGGATGCATAGCTCTGATTTCAGTATCTTTATTATGATGTATTCCTGCATTCTTTCTTAGTGTATAGCATGAGAGAAAAAGGAAACTCAGGAGATTATAAAAGGCTTTTTATTGAAGCAACAGAGCTCCAACTAATTATCTTTCTTTAATGAATATAATAAAAGTTAAAGCTATTTAGCAAGTAAAATCCTGGCTAAGCAAGCACTTCAGGAAACCTGTTCTACTACTAAGTACTGGATGTGCTAATTGCATGATCTGCTGCCTTGCAGAGAAGTGACTTGTGAGATTCCTTACTATCACAAAGTATTTTTTGAATTGTTTTAAAGATTTTCTTTTTGATGGTCACTATAAATAGACTTTGGGTCTCCAAAATGACAGCTGTCTTACAGGAATCTGGCAGCATTACATTGGTGGGTGAGTAGTGTTGACTCAATACATTTTATTGGGGTTTTTTTTTGACACAGTGTCCTATTACCACACTGATTACCAGTAATATATCAGTATTATTTTCACTGTATATTTCAATAATGATTGTTAATCCTTTAGTAATTATATAATATAGAATCTAAATGAACTGTTTATTATCTTTTTTCTCTTACCATAAATTAACTCTTGACAGTATGTGGCCAGGATTTTTAGAACAAAGTACTCAGATGTTCATATAGACTGTAAGATACTGCTATGCCATCAGTATTAATTAGTAGTAGTACTAAGAAGAGTAACAAATTCTCTACATCACTTATTTTAAGACCTGAGATTTTCTGTATATTCTTGGTCTAATTTCTCAGCTTGTTCTGTTCAATTATTACCTTGAATAATATGTTTTTTTAAATACATGAATATATTTTAAAATTATTTCATTACTTCCTTGCTCTCTTGTCTGTAAATGATGTACTCAAACTCAATGCTTAAGTACAGTTACAAATCTGTTAGAGTTTTCAACTTTCCAATGTTCTAAGAGCACATTCAGAGCTGATTGGCTCCTGTTGTTATTTGTAGTAACAGCAAATTTGTTTCTAGATTTAGGTTTTGGGGATAATACATGTCATGTCACTTGTAGATGACAAAAATATGCTAGTAACGCTTATCTTCAAGTAACATCACAGCATCTTAAGGAGGCATAACTTAAGGTACTGCATGATGAGAAACTGGGCAGTGAGTTTGTATGAAATGTCTAATTTATGCACTACATATAAAGCTTCCAAGAGCAGTGAGTTCTATCTCTTTGTATGCCTGGTATATGAAGAGTGAGGGATCTCCTTGGGATCCTGCTTGTATATGTTCACACTGGAGATTTGCTGATGATGATACCTCATCTGCTCTGTATGAACGGAGAATCTCTCTCTGGTCTCTTGAAGGACTATTCCTCTACATATTTTAGGATTTTTTGGTAGGTCCTATGCAGGAATTTCGCTACTAGATGCTCCTGCACTGCTTGCTTTCCAGGAAATATTTGAAAAGTTTTCCTGATTTCAGTGTACCTATATTCACACTATAGAGATTAATGTTTATTTTTTTTTCTTCCCTGACTATGATATGTGCGGATAGCAGTTCTATTTACAAGTCTGTTTAACCCAGACAAAGGGAATACTTCTAAAAGAATAACTATCTAATAAAAATAAAGTTGTTGGAGCAGCCTGGCAACAACTTGCCTAGATGGCAGCATGCCAGTTTATGGTACTGACAAATTCATTTCCTGAGAAGTTTTTAAAATTTATAACAGCAATTAGAAAAATATATTCATCTCAAAAAAAAAAAAAAAAAAAGATTGTGGATAACTAGAAGTGCTCTGATGGATGAATAAAGGTGATGAAACTACTGAGAAGTCTGCTTCTCAGACAAAAAGACATCTGTCATTTAATATGATCTCAGTCTTTTGTAGAAACAATTATGACATGCAAACATATTGACTTCTACAGCCTGCACCTTCACTTCTAATGACACAAATACATGCATTTTAATAGCATTCAATAATTTCTATAAATCTACTAGCTCATGACTATTTTGATTGTGTAACTCTGGAGTCCTAGATGTATTTTCTTTCATTTGACTTTTTTCAGATGACTTTTTTTGTTACCCTTATTATTTATTCTCTATCAAAATACTTTAAGCTGCTTATACTTTAGGCTTAACTTTTTTGTTTTCAAGTAAAAACCTGAAGGACTAAATTCATTTTTATACTGTTGTGAGTTTTTATTTCCTAAGTACTTATACGGCACACTGCAGAGTCCTCCTCTTGACATAAAATATTTTTGTCTATTACTATTTATGTTGTTTTAACTATGTCATAAAATATACAGACTGTGTGGTGCAGCCTGAGCAAACATTGCAGCACTTTCTATTCTGAACCTTTGGAATTAAAATGCTAATTAAACTGTGATGTGCTTTCCATGGGATGCAAATCTGGAGGCATTATGTCTCTATCTATAGCACAGATGTCCCCTGGACAATGTGGTGCATGGGGGTTACAGTCTTCTTTGCCCAGGAAGTGAAATGATAGCAGTTTTGTACCCTGTAATATTTGCTACTTAACAGTAAGTTCTGATACAGGAAAGGCGTGGGAGCATCTTTATGAGAGTCAGGAATTTCACGTCCGGAATGCAGACATTCTCAGCTCAGTGAGTTTACT
Source organism: Corythornis vintsioides (assembly GCA_025447755.1). NCBI lineage: Eukaryota > Metazoa > Chordata > Aves > Coraciiformes > Alcedinidae > Corythornis > Corythornis vintsioides. Next base: position 115,455 of record JAOEGS010002861.1, on the reverse strand, counting down.
TGGAAGGAAGAAGCGGTCCCAGACAGCATGGGGTTTTTGCAACACATTCAAGATTTGTACCCTGAATCATATTTCCTTGTGATGTCAAGGATTCAGATAAGGGAATCTGAGCATGTCTTTGCAAAAAGAGACAGGGAGGGTCTGCCAGCAATAAGCTCTGTCCATATAAGTGTCCTGCACTTAGAAACACAAACCCATAGCTTCATATGCAACACAGATCTCTATTTTAAGAATTAATGAATAGACATTTCTGAAATATAAGAACTCTGATAAAAACTTACAGCTTCCTATACAGCCACTTGCCATTCAAAAACTATGGATGCACATTGATTTCCATGATATTTCCTATTTTCAGATTAATGACTTGCCAAGTATTAAAAAAACATACTGTACTCTGGATTCTTCTAAGTCATTGCAATCTGGTACTTGAAGCTATTGTATAAGCCAAATAACATCTGTTACTCAGAAAGATATGACAACATTTTATGATCCTAAGTATTTCTGAGATGAAAACTGACTACAGAAAAGGAGCTCATATGGTAAAGCCAGTCAGCTGCAACTTGAAGCTTGCATGGGTTTTGGGAGACTTTCTCCTTGATTTTTTATCTTTATTATTACCCTTATTTTTCAACTAGGTATAGTCAGATTCTGCAAAACCTGAGCTTCAGATTAAGCCTGAACGCTGTATCCTCTTGGATACTTTCAGGAGGCTGTTAAAGGCCCTGAGGACTTGCCCAGTGTCCTGAGAAGATGCCCCTGATAGTGCAGAGGTTGGAAACCTTCTGAAACTGGCATTTCTTAAAGTTCAGTGGGGACAGAATTTGTTGTTGTTTTTTTCAGCTGAGATGCTAATTCATAATATGCCACTTCCTCCCCCCACCATTCTTCAGATTCATGGGTCTCCAGTGAAAACTGATGAAAATGTCCTAGAAGAGATTAAAAAAAAAATAAACGAAATAAAAGGAGGTAATTTCTTTGAAATTACTTTTTTTTTTTTTTTGTCTTACAGGATATTAAATTGAAGGATTAATATTTTGTGTGCATAATTATTATAGAATGTATTTAAAGGTAGGTAAAACACTATGTGAAATAACTGGAATAGAGGAAGAAAAAATATAGAGCAAAGAACAGATCTATAGAATTTAGCTGTTTCTCTTGAAAATTGTTAGTGAACTCATCCTGTTTTCAATTATTCATTGTTTTGACTGTTTTCTAAAGATATATTTCATCCATTGCATTTTTCAGGTTCCTTGCTAGAGGAATTACTTCAAACATTTGTAGTTTCCCATATGAACTGTTTTTAATGTGCATGAAGATAATAAACTGCTCTGAAATCTATTTTAAAATACTTTAGTGAATATTTCAGTATGCAAAGTCATTTGCTTGGAAACACTTAAATTGTAAATTACTTCAAAACACAGAAGAATTAATAAAAAATGTGTTTGTTAAAGGCCATTGAACAAAACGTGGAAAAATAATGTTGTTGTATTTGTGTATTTAAAGTAATGTCTATAACACTGCTGCCTGCCATGTCCGTAATCTGAAACTTATGATTTCTAAACAGCGTAGCCTAAGTAATTCTGGGGACATTCCCTTATTGTGTAGTTTCCTCACTACCAATGTAGGATATAAAACTGGATAATGAAATAAGCCATCAATGGTTTAGCTTCTTCAGTTTTCTAGTCAATTGAGATTATCCTGGAAATATGGCCTAGAGTTTTCTCCATCAAAACTAACGAGGCTACCATTTGGAGTGTGCAGTTAAGCATCTCTAGATGTGTATACACAGTCTCATCTAAGTGCATATTTAGTTGTAATCATTGTTATATTTTTGCTGTTTTATTTGAGTTAATTAGATCTAATGGTAGCAGCCTAAAATGCCATCCCTGGTGGTGGAAGCCCCTGAGGTGGTAACAACTGGAACCTGGAAGATCATAATGTGGAATCAGCATTTTCTGCTTGGGTGGTTCCTGCCCACTTTCTGAGACTTCTGTTACTGGCAGCTGTTGGAAACAGGAGGCATGTCTGGATGAACACTTGGTGGGGCTCAGTACAGTCATTTTGTGGTGGTTTTATTTAAGTACTGGTTGCTTTCACTGGCTTTCATGTCACCGCTTTATTAGAGTGTCTTTTGTTTCATTATCAGTTTATCTGCATAAAGCTATAAAAACATTTTTTTTATATACTTTTCCTTATACCATTATGATATATATAGCCTATAGAGGTTTTACCAAGATAATACATGCCGGCATGTATAACTTGTATGACACATTTTGGAAGTGATAAGTTATTTCCTGGTTGTGTCTGGTTGAAACCACCAGAGGTTTTTGCTGTTCCTCACATCCTTTCTCCCCTCTGAAATTTGCAGTGACTTCATAAAAAGCTGTCACATATTGAATGGAAAAGCTATTTATTGTTTTCTGTTGTTACCGAGAGATTGTTACTCTGCACATAGTAGCACTAAGTAGGAAATAGTATTTTGACCTGCAGTTATATTTGAAAATCTATATCTTGAATCAGGATGAGATTTCAAAATCTTTTAAGTTTTTACACACACAAAAAGTTAATTATTTTTTCAGTCACTTAGCTATTTTGTAAAACATCCACTTTTAGTGAAACTTCAGTTTGTTTATGACATTAGGATGTCTAACAAAAATGTGTCAGGGACCAGACCATGTTAATTTCTATTTTAATGTAATTTTTTAGGTTTTGATGAAGAGTCTTTATTTAGCAAAAGAAATGTTTTACTTAAAAATTACCAGATAGCTAGAATTAGTGATCATGGTGATATGTTTTAAAGTCTTGATATGTTTGAAAGTCTTCTTACCATATTGCTTACAACCCACAGAAGGGATAGGAATTTTTTATTATTTTTTTTTTTTTTGGTGAAGTGAGAGATGCCATCAGAATGTAAGTCTGCCACAAAGTAGTAGTGTACATTTTGCTTATTTTAATAGTCTAACGTGAATTTTCATCCTTTCCCTTTAGGTGTGGGTTTTTGTGAGGCAAATAAACATTGTTAAGCTATGCATTGTTTTGAATTAGCATTTGAAATATTTCCTGAATATTAGGCATTTCTAGAAAATACTGCAATAGATTAAGTGGAATCTTTTCTTTCTGCAGAGCATGATGCAGTTTGTACTTGGGTTTTAGTGCCTTGCAGGAACTTGTATTATAAATTCTGTTTGTATGACCAATGGGTTTCCTACTATGTTGATGAATCCTGTAATATTAGATGCACAATTATTTGTTGTGGATTACTAGTGCTGTTAAATGTTCTATTAGTCGAATAGTTCATGTTTTTTCATCCAACTTTGTATATTAGTTAGCTATTTGCCTTACAACTTTGCAACATCCAGGACACACTTGCAAAGATTTAAGAGCAAACCAGAGTAAAAACACTGTCCTCCAGAAAAAAAAAAAATTAAAACATAACATGCTCTTTTTTTTTCCTAATATTTTGAGTGTTGTTTTAAAAAAATTAATCTTCTCAATATAACTATTTTAAATAATGCAGTGGATTTATTGCTTGCTTTAAAGGAAAAATTAAATTAGGTTACTTTCAGTTGGTCTTTTTTTTTTTTCTTGTGGTTCTGGTAGTTAAAAAAAAAAAAAAAGTTGCTTTTGACTGTTGAGAACCCATGGATGTAAGTGCATTAATTCTAGCAAGAATTACAAAGAGGAGAAATAAATGCCAGCATTTTATTCCAGCTCATGTTTTCCAAAATCACTTTTTTTTTCCTGAAATACATCATAAATGGGGAAAAAAACCCCAAAATGTCACATTTTTCAGTTCATTGAACGCAACATATATACTTTGAACATCTGATTATTCATTAGGTCTTTGAGAACTTGGTTATTGGAATTTCTGAATGCTGGAATCTTAGAAGCAAGTTTTTGTTTGTTTGGGTTTTTTTGTTTCGTATTGGCTAATATTCAGGAAAACCCTGAATATCAGACACTGAGTATCCTGTAAATCAACATGATTTTGTTGGAGTTTTTGCTTTCTTAATCTTCAGATACTATATATAAAAATTTAACTGTAGATTATTGCTTTACTGTGGAGATCTTAAAATGAGATGAAAGAAATTATGATGCAAGAATTTACAGGCTCAGGCTTATATGTTAATGCAAGATGAGAAATTTTGAAGCCTAAATGCCAGAGTGATCACAGTTGCAGGAGTGCTCACAAATGTATACATTTATGGTGTGTCAACCAAAACAAATTAGAAATAGAAATTAGAAACATACAACTGGGTTAAAAAAAATGAGGAAAAATTAATACAACTGTATAAGTTTCATGCTATTCAATCAACTTCTGTACATGCAATTTTTAAAATATAGGATTTAATTTAAATTACTATTTCCTATTATAAATGGTGGGATTATTCTTTCAGTGATCAAAATAATAAATTAGTAAGTATAAAGTGGGAGCTTAGGTGTTATAAAGTTTTCTATGACAGGTATGTATTTCATACTGAGGTGGAATACATAACAAACCTTTAATACCTGCATATGTATGTAATATTAGTTAATAACACTTACCTAAAGAGAATAATTTTGCAGAGTTCTTCTATCACAGAGCAATTGTTTTGATGAAAGTAATTGAAATAGAGAGTCATTGGATGGACAGAAGTGATACAGCTGCAGAACAAATTTAGCCTCTGATACAGAAGAAACCTGGAACTTTGATATAGTCACAAGTCCTAAGCTATTTAGACCAGTCTGACTTTTTCTAAGTGGGCTTGTTAATACACAAGCCAAAAATGGGGTGAGATAATCCACTTCTCTCTACTTTTGATCCCTACAGTAACTGCCAGGCAGGCCTTTCCATAATATATATAGACTGGAAAGAGGTTTAAGTTGTACATATGCTTCAGACCCCTTCTAAAACTTTGGATTGAGAGTTAATTTTCTGATTGGAGAAAATTTACTTTTTATATAAAGCAACCATTATATATTATCAATTCCCGAATACTGTCCACTGTAAAAATGTTATTCTGAAATTTAAAACCCCCTGTATTTCATTATATTTACTCTACTAACTTGAATAATAGTATTCCTGGATTATATACCCGGTCTGGTAAAGTTTATATATTCATGTGTGCCTCTTTCCCTCATTTATCTTTTGGTGGTTGTTTTTTGGTTTGGTTTTGTTTTGTTTTTTTTTAATGGCACACCATAGAGTTTATTTATATTTTAACTTATTTTTTTTTCCCAGAAGGTAGCTAACTGCATCACATGTGACTATTTATTTTTTTTTTACACCTGTGTTTTTACTTTTAAATCCTCAAGTTCAAAACCTCAGTCACTTTAGAATATGTAGAAAGAACAGAGGAAGATGGATAATGAGTGAACACCAACAACATCCTTTCAAATCAGAAGTAAATTTACATTCTAGGGTCTTAACCTCATCAGACTAATAGATTTATATTTAAACAGGCATTTAGCAGAGCAAAAATGTTTTTCCTGTCTAATATATTTATAACCTTGAAGGACTTTCTTTTTATTCCCTCTTTCTCTTGACCTTTTGTTAGAACACACTTTTAACTGCGAAGTGGCAAATGTCGTAGAGATTTCCTGGAGGCACATGAAGCTCATTCAAAGCACAAATGTTACTGTATAAAGTTCACAAACTTTCATTTTTCACCCAAAGAAGAAAGGTTAAGGTGGTTTTTTTTTTTGTGTGTGGGTTTTTTTGTTTGTTTTTTTATGGTGCTACTTGGACAATGACAATTTGAAAGCCTGCTAAATTTAAGTGGCACTTGAAACAATATTTTGGTTGTGCATGAATATCAAACTGAGAAATACAAACACTAAATTTCATGTCTCCAAAAATTAATGATATACTTTAATATTCTTTTTGTTAAAGAAAAACTAAGATGTTTGGCTATGTCAGAAAGGAAGATTAGTGTTTTCACAGGAGTGAAGTGATTTAAGTACCTGATGAAATATATATATTTTTTCAATTTGAATTCTATCTAGTCCAGTGCCATGGAATTGAACACTTTTTACCTGTGGAAGAGCTTTAGATGAACTCCTGGAACATAGCTGTTTTGCATCATTTCACCCAAAAGAAATGCAGGTCATGCACTCTGAGGCTGCTTGGTGTGGGACCTGGTGCATAGAAAGGTTCTCATCTGAAATGTTTCTGTGACATTCCTTGTGAGTCTCAAATCTGAAAGCCTTGAATTATTTTTCTGTTCAAAATTTGGAGGTGTTTGGGTCTAAATTATATTTTTATCTGAATCTCTAGAATATACAATCATTGTTCAATAACACTTTTGAATCTCTGTGTATCCATGCTGGTAAACAATTGGGCCTTTCTTAGGTGTGTGTCTGCTAGTACTTTTACCTGAAAAACTATTTCCATTTGAATTGCCATCATTTTTATGCTTTTGCACAGTCCTAGAATTCCTGATAACTATGTACACTGAGTTCCCATTTCCTTCATACCCCATTCCATGGTGTGGGAAGAGCCTTTTCCTGTAGTTATCAAAGTGGATTTGCAGAAGATGATAGAATTGTATCATAGAATAATAGAATGGTTTGGGTTGGAAGTGACCTTAAAGATCATCTAGATCCAATTCCCCAAGATTAGAAATGGTTTTTCATATGGATGCCATAAAGGGGCTCACCTGTGACAAAAGCACTAGCCAACTGTGTCTTTTAGTGTGTGATGCTTGAATTTCTTGTTCACAGAATCACAGAATGTTAGGGGTTGGAAGGGACCTAGAAAATCATCTAGTCCAACCTCCCTCTCTGAGCAGGATCACCTAGACCAAGTCACACAGGAACGCATCCAGGCAGGTCTTGAGTGTCTCCAGAGAAGGAGACTCCACAACCTCCCTGGGGAGCCCATTCCAGAATTCTGTCACCTTTACTGTGAAGAAGTTTTTCCTTGTGTTTACTCTAAACCTCTTGTGCTCCACTTGTTCCCATTACCTCTTGTCCTGTCATTCCTATTTCATTCTCAAGTAGTTTTCATGTATAAAATATATAGCTCTCAGTCTATCAGGAGGAACCATGGAGTATTTTTCTCCTGCTGGTTTATTTCCATCCTTCTTGTCTTTTTAGTGTTGCAATCGTGAATATCATAATTTACTGATGAACTTTAATTTTGTTAACAATGATGGAAAGTCCGATTTGTAGCTCAGCTACTACAATTGATTCTGAGGATTAGTGTTTGGGTTACAACAACCTTTGAGTTATTTTCCTTCATGCAGATGTTGTAGAAATAATCATGTTCTCTCATTTCTCTTGGTCAAGAGTACAGGACACTCTGTAGTCTTGAAAGTCATGTAGCAGTTCCAGCTTGGAAAGTGTCAGTATTCCTCCAGCAGCATCTGTTTTCTGTATATCAAGCTGGTCATTTATTTGAACAATTGGGCTTATTGGACTTACAGAGGCAGTAGTTGCTGTAATGAATTCATGAAATATGGATATGGTGGACTAGAGAAAGCTATCAAGGCTCATGCATTTTGCATGGGCTTGCTCACTTTTTTTCTCTTCTCACAGGTCTCCTCTCTCCTGGATAACCTGGTTTAGTGCATAGGAGTTTTACATTTTCAATAAATGAAGGGGAAAAGGCTCTTCAACAGCCTTGCAGAAAAGCTTATTTGAATTCTTAAGTGTAGTTGTTAAGCCAGAATTATTCCAAAACTTTAAAGCTCCAAAACCATCAGAAAAGAAGACCTCCAAAGTATAAGTCTTGAAGAAGATGACTATATTTTACTGTTTGCTGAGGTTTTTCAGTGCAGCTCAAACATCAGCAGGCAGCGTCCCAAGGCAGAATTAGGACGCAGAAAATTCAGCAGCATGTCTTTCATGCTTTAAATAAAGCCCTGGGCAGCCCTCTGACCAGAGCCACATCTGGTGAGAGGTGCCATGCTGTTCCTCCTGTGATGGCTGTCCTTCAGTTTCCCTTCCTAGGCTTTGAGGGGTGTTTTTATCTCTTTTGTCCAGCAGTGAGAAAGAAATTAAAAAAAAAAAAAGGCAACCAAGCCAATCAACAGAGACCTCTCCTGAGGCTTTGAGGCTCCAAGGGTGGGGTCTCATTCTCCTGATCCAGATATCAAACATAGGAAAAATTTGGAAATGTACAGAACAGGTGTATTTCTGTGGTGTGAAAAGAAAAAACATGGGTGCCCCACACAGTGTGTTTGTGCTATATTTAGCTTTTCTAGCATTGTCTCTGGAAGGAGGAAATCTCAGGGAGGCAGAAGTAAAAGTCTCTGCATTTTTAAAAGAACTGAAATAAACACAAGGGTGAGCTGGTCTTGGACTGTAAAATACAATTTGCAGGCACAATAAAATTAAATATTACATTTCATCCAAACTTGAAGACAGATTCTTCTCTTGTGCTTCTCGCACATCTGCACCCAGAAGCTGTCAGTGAACAGAGTGTTTATCCAAATGAATTTGTATTCACTCAAAATCATTGTGTTCAGAATTACTGTGTGATGGTCACATGCCATGATGACAACAGCTAGCAAAAAGCTTGAGATAGAATATGATGACTGGTTACTTCATTTTTTTTACAAATGTTGATTCATCTGATCTATTTAATATGGGTGCCTCTTAATTTACTCCTCATACTAAATTATAAGTATTGATGGTGTGTATTTAGGTAACTTCGCTGAAAGAAATCAGAAACAAAAGAAAACCACGTCTTCTAGCAAAGACAACTTTTTTTTTTTTTTGCCTAGTTTTCTTTCCCCTTGTCTTGCTGTTAGCAAGAAAAGAGAAAAAGTTGAAACATTTTAGAGCAAATTTCTGTTGAAGTGTTGTTGAGAGGCTAACTATATTGTTAAAAATATTTTAGGTATCAATTCAGATTAAATGTGGACCAGGAAATGAAAGCAAGTCAAAAAAAAATAAAGCTCAACTTGCTTTAACATGAAAAAAGGCTATAACTTACCTCAAATCTAAATAATAGGAAAAAAAAAAGTTTGAATATCATAATGTATGTATTTAGTTGAGCAGTGGTTGGAATCTTGAATCCATATCTTTTTATCATATGAATTGTATTGCTTCAAGCAAAATCAATTTGGTCATAGAGCTCTGTGATGTGGGGAGACAATTGTGTTCATATTTACACTGCTGGATTTTAGCCTTGCTTTAAGACATGTAGTCTGGCAAGTTCAATAGGTAACACATGCCGCTTTTCTGGACCATGTACAATCCTCAAAGTTTTCAAGTGCATTTTACCCACACTGATCAAAACAAACAAAGATTTATACTAAAGAAAGAGTAAAATGCCAGACCCTGCAACATATCAGCATGGTCTTGAGTATTAAAACATTATTTTAGCATCTCATACTTGCTTGCAGATATTTAATGACCTCTTTGCTTAGCTGTATCGTTGCACTAAAAATACTCTTAGAAATAAACTGCCTTCATACTTGCAAAGGGGAACAGTTCTGTGTGAAAGCGTGGAGCACTTATTGGGACAGCATGGGCTGTAGCATGGCAGTCAGCATGGCCAAGATGAGGAGAGCAGAGATTTTAATTTGGTTTTGTGTGTAAGCCATAATATTGCTTTGAAGCTATTGTACTGATATGATGAGGAATGTGGCATGCTGAAGTAAGGTTTTGGCTCATGCTAAGTTGCAAAAAATTATCTAACATTAGACCAAGAACAATTTTTGTTTGTTTGAACATTTATATTATGGAGACCCTTACTAATTTTCTCTTGCCTATCTTCAGAGTGGACTCCAGGGCAGATAGCTGTCTTTATCTTCTTATCCCATTTTCTGAGAATGTTTGAAGAGCAGATACTGGAGTTTTCTGGCTCATGTCTGTAGGAATTTCAAAAACTGATTTACTAAAAGCAAAACAGTCCTCTTGTACATTATGGGCTTTAATATTTTTCTCTGGAACCTTTTCAAAACAGTGGACTTCAAGGACACATCAGGTACTTTCTGTTTACATGAATGTATTTAACTTTTTAAAGTCAGACATTATTTTCTTAGGTTTATGTGACTCAGCAAATTGCTGTGAAATGCAAAATGGATTATTTGGTAATTAAGCTATTTCAAGTTTATGAAAGAGTTTGAAATCAATAAAATATTCTTATTCCAGTGGAATGGAGCTACATGTCTGTTAGTACAGAATCCTGTAATTTATAGAGGAATAGAAATAAAAATAATATGTGCTTTTACTCTCCTTTAGGATTTTTGTGTCCTGGATGGTATGTTTACTAACAGGTTTTTTTTTCCTCAATCTAATTTAAATGTCCCAAGAAAGGGACCTTGCAATCTACCTGTTATTATCCATATACAATTTAAGAAAACATCTCTCTTCAGTGGAATCATTTAGTATTACAACTAATTTGCAACATGACAGCATCTTAAATTCAGAACAGCCTAACACCTCTTAGTACTGAGAGTCATGGACATCCCTGTGTCGCTGGCCAAAGGTCAGCAATTAAGGAAGGTCAATAGCAGGGTTGTGGAAAAGGCATATACAGAATTTATTGGTGTTTCAAAGTAACATATTTTGAATGAACAATAGAAGAGAAATAGAAAAAAATATTTTATTTTTATATTTTTGTTACCATAGTAATTTGTGTCATAGATTTTATATAAATGTCACCTGCCAGAAATAAACTTCTACTCTGAAGAGAAAAATACTTACAGTTGTATAATTTTGTCAATGGTTGTGTTAGCATTTATCATGGCCAGATCTTTGCAATTGATAAATATTTTTCTGTTTCTAGTTTTTAATTTTCCACTAGTGACATTTTTAAACCAATATCTTGCAAATGTCAGTGTTGTTAATTTTACATCTTGGAAAGGTGAAAGGTTAAAGAGTTGTATATGGGAATACAGAAACATAATAGAAATAAATTTAAGTTTAATGAGACTTTGAATGCTTTGAAGACTACTTGTTTAGCTGTGTGTTATGTGACGTTCTTTATTACACTGCAGAATTTATGCCCACAAAACCCTTCCTGTTACATAATTTCCTGAGCCTGATTATTTTAATAAGGAAATACATCTGTAAAAGCATGAAAACTGGCAATCAATTGAAACAGCATTTTAAAATTATGTTTAAAGCTGATGGAAAAATCATAAATAAGAAGTAAACTCATTTGAAAATGACTCTGGGGATAATAAAACTCATTATGGTGTGGCAGCAGGTAAGTACTGAGAAAAATAATAGTTTTATTATCCATACTAGAAAAGCAGTCTAAAGGCAAAAAGAAAGTTCTATAGGGAAAGATTTTTTTAATACTTTGAGGGAATGGTGTTAATGAATGGAATTAACTATACTGGTACGTCAGTCACATTCAGTGGCACATGCCCCTAAGTTAAAGGTTTCTTTCCTTGGTTAAGAATAAAACTTCTTCCCATCTTTCTAATATCTTCCTTTCTTCTAATGCATCATGACCTTACCTGTGGATTAAGGCTGCATAGGAAAGCTACACAGAGGTTGAATGTTAAAACTTCTTGAAGGTGAAGTAGGCAAACATCCTCAGTAAAAAAAAAAAATAAAATAATAAAAAATAAATTCCTCTTGTTTCTTGGAGAAGCTCCAAACATTTGTGAGAATAATTTCTGTTGGTCTTTGATGCTAAAAATGGGGCCAGGATCAACTGATGATCACAGCATAGAAATGTGAATTAACAAAGATCTCATGATTTAACACGGCACAAAATAAGCAATATGAAGATTTTTTTCCAAGTCCTTTGTCCTAAGTAGAACCCTATGGAGATATTTAAACTTTCAGGTTTAGGGTAGGGCTGACTGGTGAATAAAAAGAATTAACAATACCAAATAAACATGATTTCTGGTTTGGTACAAGTATGACAGTATTTACAGACATGTTTAAAACATACTACTTTGATGCTTTCAGAGATGTAAAACTTATTTAGACCAACTTTTTTTTTTTTAGTGCTAGCTCCATAACTGAAATTTAGGATGAAAGCCTGTAGTTCTGGGAGCTGAAAGGTTTTTAACCATAATACCTTTTGTGTTTTAGTTTATCACAGCTCTGTAGCATGTTAATAAGGGAGTTAAGTCAGTGGAATACTAAAAAATGCCTTGGTTCCAATTCAGGTGTTCTGTTCTTGAGGTTATGCATCAACCTGTTTTTTTATGTATTATTCCTTCACATCAGAGATGTACTTTTTTGGTAGTTCACTGCTCCTACCTGAAAAGGGATAGTCTGTCCTTCCTGATATTTCTGCCCTTGGAAGAATCTCTTCAGCCAAACCATCTTCTGAAATGTTCCTATACCCTTTCAGGCCTATGTTAATTATGTCCTTGACATGACTTTGATGATATTTGAGCAGAAGCTGATGGGCCATTCCAGATGTAGGTCCCTCCCCTTCCTCTCTTGCCTCATGAGCCCAAGACAAACCCAGCACAACTCAAATCTGGTGCTTCCTATCAGCTTGCCTAATTGGTTCCTTGTTTAGTAGTTATGAACAATAGGTTACTGTGACTATTTTCCTCTTTTTTTTTTTTTTTTTTTAATTTATAAAATAATAGGAATACAAATGTCTTACAGTATTATTCTAGGGCTACAGTGTTCAGTAATACTACCAAGAATAATGTACAATTGAAATAATTTGAAATCAAGATTCTTCTGTTAACATTTTCACTGGAACACATACCTCTCCTATTAAAGAGTCTGTTTTCTCAAGGGAGAACAATACTGATATTTAAAGTTATGAAAACACTGTCTCCTTTTGTCTTCTGAAGCCATGTATCAGAAACATGATTCAGGAAAAAAGATTTTAATATTGAAAAAACTTTTTGTTTCTGCTTCCTTTCTTTTTTTCATATTTAATTCCTGCATTAGGAAAATTATCAACAAAGGGTGAAGAAATTTTCTTGACTATTAGTGTAAGATGCAAATATTTCAAACACCAGAATGATCATCATTCTGTGGGAAATAATATCTCTCATGATTGTATTAAAAAAAAAAGCTTGGAAAAAAGGTTTATTGCTGAATAAATGTGGAGACTCATCTGACCTTTCTGCTGAAAATGTTACTTCAAATCAAATCAATCTATTAAAGAGTTATATTGTAGGTTATCAGTTTTTAATAAATGCTACAGTATGCACGTGGTATCTTCACACAGATCTCTCAGCTTATCTTTATTCTCTGTCTCTAAACCATCTGCTGTTTTCCTATGGTCATTGTTTTCCATATTAATTAGCACAGAGTGTCTGCTGACTAAATAAGGACTTAAAGAATTAATTCCTATGTGCCTAACTGTTGGGGGCGGGGGTGGTGGTGAAGAAAATAGAAAAAAAATATAGTGATGCTGTTTAGAATTTGCAATCATTAGTATAAAGCTGTGAGTGCACTTCTGGGTGTTTAGGCAGCTTGAATAATTAGGGCCTTTATATATAGCTGACTTGTCTCATTTGATTTATCTTCATATGGGATTTTGTACTATTTTGGGTACTTTATTATCACTTTTGTCTCTCATATTTGTAATATGGATAGAAGCACAGTGCAAAGAATTGAGGGAGAGGGTAGCATCTGCTTACCATCAATTGATTTAGCAGTAAGTGGTATGTAAGCACATTTAGCCTTTCCTGTCAAATATGAAAATCAATCTTTCTGAGACACTGGGACCTTCTTCCTTTCACATTTCAGCCTGCTATTTTTTTACGTTTTCCAACATTTCCCCATTATCAGCATTGTCAAACATTAAAGATATAACTGTTTTACTAGAAATCCTCTCTTTTGGTTCTTACAGTAATTTTTTTTTCTTGAAAGCATTTTACTCAACAGAAATCCTCTGTGAAAATGAAAGGCAGTGTTTGGACTGTATGAAAACTTTTAACCTCATCTGTCATGTGAAAATTATTGGCCATTTCTCTGAAGAAAACTCTCTCTTACTTGGAGAGGAGCTGCTATGTTTATTCTAACAACTAACACATACTAATAGGCTGTGTTACCCTTGAAGGTGCTGGTGCAGGAGGATTGTGCTCTTGAAATACTGGTGGTGGTTTCTTCAGGACACAGAATACATTGCTGTAGCTGTTGCAGAGTCATGATTCTTTTTTCCTCTGTATTTGCTGAGATTTATGTAAAATGTGAGATGGTTATTAGGACAGGAGATGTTCTGGTGAAACAGTTTCACCTTTTCCTTCAGATACATATCCTTTGTATGATAGATCCCAGGAGTAGTTTGACTGTAGAACAGTGCATATCAAGAACACCCAAAATTAAGTTGTAACATGCAAACCTGGAAAACAGTCTCTTCTGCATGGTCATGTACATAATAAGTGAAGAAACACAGCCTAAAAGGCTGGTGTTGAGGCAACATTAAGTTCTATTTAATGAATTCTACCATTTCATGAATTCTAATATTTGAGTGAGGAATCACAAGTCAGTTTTAGCACTTATATCTACTTGTATCATTCTATACAGTGTTTTTGTGGAGAGTATTGTAGTATATGCACTATGTTGTATCCAAAAAGGAATTGAAGGCATATATAGTTAACTATTAAAAGAAAGTTTCATCCTACTTCTGTTGATACCTTACAGGTATGGCAAATGTCTTACATATCAATATAAAAGCGTATATTTAGTCCCCACAAGCACGTGAAAAAGCTTGTTGTTTGAAATATTATAATTTTTAAATGTGCTTTGATTTCAAGAGCATGTAGCTTCTAAATGCTCCCCTTTAAATCCCAGGTTCTATTCACTTACAATAGCTAGTTTTCAGTGACAAAGCAATCATCATGATTGTAATTAAATATTTATCACACAGTTCTCTTTTGTCATTTGGATGTTACAAGGCAGGCAAAGACATACTTTAAAGGCTGAGTAGTAAGCTATATTGTGATAGTATATCAGGCAAATGAGTGTTTGATAGGCTGTGTTAAAGTGAGCTAAAAATAAAATCCCATCTGTTCACCTTTCAAATGGCATCAAGACACTGCATACTGGTTGCGGAATAATTTAAGTAACGCAAATGAAAATATGTTTATTTCCATCTTGCTGAAACAAGTGAAACAGGCAACTTGTTAGTGAAGATGTTTTAACAAGCAAGGAATTGTGTGCTTTTATGGAATATAGCAGCAATGCATCCACTTAAAAGCATAAATGAGTAGATATAGAAACAGAGACAATCACTAAAGACACTCTCTCCAATAATCATGTGATTAATCATGTGAAGTCTTGATTACTGATGTAAGAGTTTGAATTATTTGCACAATTAAGGATGTGCTCTATTAATAATCAGTTCTGCAGAATGCATTGTGTATCGGGATCTTCAGAAACGTTATTTTTCAATGTGTTTTAAGTCATAATTTAATTTGTTCTCTTATTGTATTGGTAGAATATAGAAAAACTATAGACCCATATACTAATTTACCCCGGCTAATGATCTGGTCCATAAAAAGGAGGTGTTTCAATGTATGATGTATTCTCTTTATCACTCTTAGGTGCTGTACAAGGAAGAGATCAGGGGACACACTGCTGTCTGAGTTCTGGCTAATGGTGGTTGTGAGTTAATCAGGGTCCCAGGAGAACACATACTACAGGAGAATACATACTCCATACTCTCTTTCTTGACTTCAACTTAGGGGTTGCTGTCAATAAGAGTATTTTAAGAAAAAGGTATGTTGAACATGCAAGTCAGAAGCAGTGTGTGTGTGTGTGTGTGTGTGTATACACGTGTGTGTATATATATAAATCATAAGTTTACTTTGGTTAAACAGATTGGATTCCTAAATAGGGGAGATGTGTTACAACAGTTCTGAACATGAAAGCCACTTGCAAAAACCTTATGTTAAAGAGGGGGAAAAAAACCTATCTTCTTTTCCACATCCCCAAAACCTCTGAAGCTGGTTGACAGGAAACATCGACCAATTGCATTCTGTCAGTCTTCAGTAGAAATGTAGTTTTTCTTTCATTTTTCCTCATTTCCCCTTTTCCTTTTTTTTTCCCCTCTTCTTTTTTCCCTGCTTTTCCCCCTTTTCCTTTTTCCTTTCTCTTCCTCCCTCTTAGAAGACTTATCCAGGCATTATTGTTAAATGAGTGGAGGTACATAAAAATATGGTGGAAAGCCCATTACCTTTATTTCACTCCCAATTTCTTATTTAAAAGGAATGCTTCAAAATCCAAGTATTTTCTTGGAAAAAATTGAAGAGAAGAAAAGCCTTGAATTTATGTGAAAAATATTAATGCTTTATCCTTTGACCTCTGTCCAACTCTAGTTTTATAAAAACTTTGATGAAAGATCTTTGAAGAAATAACCAATTGGTTTTTCAATCAACTCCTGTTAAATCATAATAGTCTCTTTTGCTGTGTACTTGCCATGGCCAAGACAGATACCCTGCAGATTTAAAAGTAATTTAAATATATTACTAATGTCTATCTTTTTCTCTTCAAAGGATCATAAACATAATCAAAGTACTTTAGCTAAAATCCTAAATAAGTAACATGATTAGGTAGAAATCAAGAGCATTTATTTAGTTACCAGATGTATTCACAGATGTGAAATGACAGAGGCTCCTCTTTTGAAATCACTATAGGGTTTGCTTTGGTTTCTTACTTAGTTCAATATCATATTTGTGTTTTCCTGATCAAGATGGTAGTTTTGCACTATCATAGAATCATAATAGTGTATTGTATTGGAAAGGACCTCTAAAGGTCATCTAGTCCAAACCCCCTGTAGTAAGTAGGGACATCCTCAACTACATCAAGCTGCTCAGAGCCCTGTCAAGACTGAACTTGAATGTCACCAGAGATAAGGCACCTTGTACAATCCAGGCCAGTGTTTGACCATTATCTGTGGTTACCTAATGCTTAGAATACTTTTTCATATAGACTGCTTGATTTCTCTTCATATGCAAAACAAGAAGTAAAGTCCAATAAAAACATTACTCAAATTCTCCATAATGTATGGCTACACAAGAACTTGGGAACCATTTCTTACCTCATTTTCACCGTAGTATCATTCCACAGTGGACCTTCAGGAAAACCAGCTGAAGTGTCTGAACATGACCCAGTCATCATTAGCAACGCAAGCAACTTTAATCAAATGTCTTGTGGTTTTATAGAGAAATATAGTCAGGTTCTTGAGTCTCAAATTATTGTCACTGATTGTTAGATGTTTAGTACTCATTAAAGTACTCGTTCAAACCATTATGTCTCTACTACCCTTGGAATCTACTGCCTTATTTTTCTTATAGTTTAAAAATAGGACAAGGCAGTCCAAAGGTGCTAATATTATGAACACATACAGGTGGTATTCTCCTGTAGTGACTGATGTAATGTACAAGTCAGTATATGTGCTATTTCCTAGTTGCTCTGCATACTAAGATTTAGATTGGGTGGTTTTTTTTCCCTACTAAAAAGCCCACTTCCTCTTAATTTTCCTTTCCTCTTTTCCACCACTATAATGCTTAGAAAACTTCATGAATGAGGTTTATTCAGCATTGCTATTCCTTTTTCCTATTGTTCTGATGAGGTATGATATTGTGTTAAATATGCCTACTGTTCCAAGCACTTACCAGGGTTTTTGAAATTGGAAAGGATTTTAATTTTTTTCTTATAAATTGAGGAAAGGAAGTTACTTGAAAGATATTTTTTTTTCTGATGATACAACCAGGAAGAATACTTATTTTCCTTAAACTGTTTCATTCTCCTTTTTCTTTTTCTTCAAACCTTAAAGTTAAAAGGTAATTCTCTCATTTTTTATTTTTTTTTTTCAGATCTAAGACAATTTCCTTTTCATTGTACTTTTTTTGACACAGTTTGTTCTTATCTGTGTTTCTTGACCCCTCAGGGGCTGTATGCTAAGCTTTCCTTTCCAGTAGTGATGTTTGTTAATGCAGTGGACCAAAGGTATGCAGAATAAAATTAATGTTAATAGGTATGTTAAAGTCCCAGTTGTCTTGCTGCTGTCAGGCTGTTCCTTCTCTACTGTGTGGAATGCACCCAGTCTGCACTGGTACTTGGTTTCCTTCCCCTGGAACAACCAGGTTGCAAAATCGTGACAAAACTACATATTTAACTTCACATATATAAACATTTGTTCTGTTCTTTCCTAAGCCATCCATCTACGTGACTAAAAATTAGCTGAAAATAGAGAATAAATTGTTCTTGATATGGAACCATGTTCCTTCATTTTTCCTTCTTTTGTTTGTTTCCATTCCCATACTGAAACCAGTGATAGATACTTCCCTTCACTCAAAATTTACTGAGAGCTTCAGCCTATTAATTACAGTGAGCATTCATTAATATCTGAGTAATGTAGAGCTGGCACTTTGTTTCCTGTCCTGCCATCACTTCTCACCCCAGGAGCCACTTTTTCAGGACACAGAATGAGCTGTCATTGCAGTTGATTTCGGCACTACAATGGACCATGAAAAATGTAGATGTGAGTTTATGGGATGTATGCACAGATTTTTGGTTGTGTAGCTTTTCCTATAGCTCTACACAGTTGAATTTAAAGGCAGCTCCATTTTTTAATGTGAAACCTTCAACAGAAGAATCTGCATTCTATATAATAAAGATCTAGATTAAGGAAATAGCAAAAGCTCTTTCAAAATTTCCAGCAGATCTCGATGCTGTGTTGTAACTTTAATAAACAAATATAAGCTCTACAGAAAACTAATTCAGGAATATTGAGTAATGACAAGGGATGTGAAAATAAAATATTTCCAGGAGTGTCCCAAGGCAAAAATGTAAAAAAGAATTTTCGACAATGGAAGTGCAAAAGGTTAACTCTTAGTTTAACTGGCTGTTGTTCCCATACAGCTTCACACATCCTCTGTTTGCTTTGATACTAAGGTAGTGCAGGTGCACATCCTATGTGAATTTACATCTAGGGGAACTTTGTTCTTTGAATGTAAGCATGATGACTAACTTATGCTATTTGTAATACTGTAATTTGTTATTCTCTCAGTATCTGCCTTAGGAACTGAACTGTTTGGAGTATACATGCTAAATCAAACACTTGGGAAACCTTGTTTTTCTCTGAATGATCCTTTTGTGATTATTTTTTTTAACATATCATCTAGCCAGTAAGGTAGAGGCTTTATAGAATTTATACATTAATTTACTGAAAAGATGTGCATTAAAATGTTAATCCCGCTCATCTTCTAGAAGGCAATTAACATCTGTGTTCCCCTAGTACTAGGTAGCCTACTGGGACATAGAAATAATTAATATCTTGGAAACTATCTCATGGAGTTTCATGGGGGTTTTTTTATTGAAGGCAGAGCATTTCTATTATAAGTTAAAAAAAAATCACAATAACAAAAAACCAAAACAACTCAAACAAAACAAAACCAAACAACGAAAAACCAGGATGAGATTTTGGTTTCCTCAAGATAATTCAGGAGGTGCTTTAATTTAATCTGTTTGCATTCTTTCTGAGGAGAATGTGCATGACAGGTATTTTAGACAATATCAGTATTACAATTTGTGACTTTAGGGCAGCTTCTTGTGTTTCCTTCTTTAATTCCTTAAAATGTTTCTTGGGTAGTGTGCTGTCAAAAGAGCTGGGCTTCTCCAGGTGCTGAAGCTATGTACTAGAGAATCTTATTAAGTAGTTTCATTCTTCATGTGGTTGTATTCAGAAAGAGGGGATTTCTTCCATTTTTAAGGCACAATAAATAGTAAATAGTCTAGGTAACAATATTCCAGCCCATGTGTTCTTCTATATGAGTCTCCTTGCTCCCGTCTGCTGCTATAATTTGTGATTCAGCTTCTAATATGACACTGGGAAGAAAAAAATGTTATGTACCCAAGTTCTGTGGTATGGAGGAAAAAAATAAATCGTCCTGGTTTATGTGCATAAAAATGGGTGCAAAATCTTTATTGACAAACAAGAAATGCATAAATTCTACTTGAGAATAAAAATATTAATGTACACCTCTGTCTGAAAGGTCACTTTTAGAGCTCTCTTTTATTGGACATACCTTATGATTACACATACTTTCTTGTATAGGAAGGTACATTGTGCTATGTACAGCTGCTCAGCTGCTTCTTGCCCCACTGACCAAATCTTCTGCCTGTGGCAAGATCCAAGCAGTATGCCCCAGGCAACCTATAGTCAGCTGTTAGGTTTCAGTGTAGCTTAAAACTCTCTAAGTACAATCCTTCCATTTTAAATAAGAGAAGAATAATAAGGGATCTATTTGGGGAACTTTAAGCTCAGTTGTAAAGCTACCAAATTAATTTTGTATCTGACATGTTACTTGTTAAGCATCTGATCTATTCTGTCAACAAACTAAATTCCATTGTAATGCAAATGATGCCAGTTAGCCAAAAAAAAAACAAAAACAAAAACAGAATCCTTTTGTCTCTTTTGCTTTGTGACTCTTTTATACCACGTTCTTGCAGGCTTAATAAAGATTTGGTTTTAGGAAGTGTTACTGTTGTAAAATAAGAACCTTTATTAATCCACAGCTTGATATCATCTTGCAGGCTAAAAGTCATTAGGCTAGATAAACCCAAAGCATACTGCAGTATGTGAGTGTTCCCGGTGATCAGCAGTCCTTCCTTGCGACCCTTTTTATGACCTTCGCCTTCAATAATTAGATCCAAAAAGTGAAGGAGGAAGGAGAAATCTTTCCTGCAGAGACACCTGCTGAAGTTGCCCAAACTAGCACATCAAACACCCGGAAATATCTCTGGTGTGAAAGGTGCATCTCACATAAGCCATGTTTACCAGAGTTTGGTAACCTTTTGCTGTGGCATGTTGGGTTATGGTGTTGTGCGCTGATGATGCGCTGGTTCTATCTTAGAAAGTTGTCAAGGTTTCTTGTGGCTCTTTCTTCTGACTTTCTCCTTCTTGGTGAGCATATTTCTACTTATTCCCTCT
Source organism: Corythornis vintsioides (assembly GCA_025447755.1). Taxonomy (NCBI): domain Eukaryota; kingdom Metazoa; phylum Chordata; class Aves; order Coraciiformes; family Alcedinidae; genus Corythornis; species Corythornis vintsioides. The sequence goes on along the minus strand of JAOEGS010002861.1, from coordinate 94,646 downwards.
TCAGATACTCTGATTCTTGTTCTAATGGTATCTCTTCTTTATCCCATCTCCAATGTTTTAATAGGTAAACATATATAATCTATAGGTATTATTTTCTGTCCTATCAACTTTCACAAATATAGGTGGTGTGGAATCCTACTATCATGTAAATGCAGTTACAGTGCAAAGTTTAATATTTCAAAAGTTTTATCAATAAAGACTAGATTTTAGTGTGTAAAATTATTTGCGCTATCCTGGAACTGAAAATGTATAGAGAATTTATGCTTAGAGGGCTTCTTTGAAGGTATTAATCTGTTAATGACAAATACAACCAATGAAAGTTAATAGTCCTTGTACAGATTCAAGGAAGACACTCTTTTGCAGGTGCTATTTTAAGCTTAGGATTTTTAAGACTATTGAATTTAGTCTTATGACTGTAATATGTAAACTGCCAAATAATGTAAAGAATTAATCACTGTAAAGTTAAAGATGAAAGAATTACATGGTGTTGCACATGTTTAGTTTTACCAAAGCCACTGGTCCTGTACAGGACAAAAGAAGCTCTTCCAGTCAAGCTACCAAACTCAAATGGCTGAGTAGTTCAGTCTGAAATTAAATAGCTCACTCGATTAAAGAAAAATGTTCAGGTTAACCTAGGTACAGTAAATCTTAGAGCTGTTGCAAGTGCATTATTTGAACACAAAACAGCAGCAATTTTTAATCATTTGCTCAGCTTTACATGTCAAATAAGGGATGTGATGCACATTGTTTTAATGTTTCTTGTAAACTCTCCTGCAAAAGTGAATATATTTATTGGACAATAGGATACTTATTTCTCCTAAATGTTGCATAATCCTCTCAAACTATTAACAATTTACAAAGTGATATTAAAGATATTACTTGGGGTTTCTATAAGTTGTTTTCTTAAGATGGAATGACATCCTTTGCTATATGCTGCTATCATACATTGGAGAGCATTAGACTGAGATGTCCAAGCTTCATACAGAGTTTAGTGATATGCTTCCCATCTAAAAATTCTTTTATATGTTACTTTAAGCATCTGAGTGCAAAATTTGGAGTTGATAAAAATCAAATTCCACCTTTAATTAAATTTGCAGTTACTTTATAGTCTATGAAATATGCAAAAAATGGCTGAGTTTTGAATAAATAATTTTTTGTTTGTTGTTTTTGTTGTTGGTTTTTTTTATTTTTTTTTTTAAAAGAAGACATTACAGTAGGTGCTTCAAATTGTTCAGGGTTTGATTTTTCTGTAGGGAAAATTGCCCTTTCAGAATTTGTTTCTACAGTAAAAAAAAAAAAAAAAACCAAAATAACCCAGAGCAGAAATTTCAATTTTCAGAAGAGCCAAAAACCAGATTATATTAGCTAAGAGATGGGAAAATGAATTTTCACTTCCTGGGGAAAGAAACAGATTGTGTCTCTTAATGACTTTGCATTTGTTCAAGTAATTTTGTAGCAATTTCAGAATGGATCAGAATTATATCAACATTTATTATTATTACTAATATCTGGACTATAATAATCAAAACAGAAGTGTAAAAACGCCTGCAATCAGTTGATACTAGGTGGAAATGGAGTATATGCGCACACACCCAAAATAATTAAGACTGTATCCAAACATTTCACCTAAAATGAGTTGTATCGTCCCTAATTTCCTGATGTTTTCCTTTCGATAAAGCAAGATGAAGAGGGACACTGATTTAATTTCGTAAGGAAGACATTGTTTGTCTGATGCCTTGTTTTCTGCTTGCTCATGTCTTGCCAACAATTATCTTGTCAAGAGGAAATGTAGCCAACAGAGAAGCATTTAGAAAACCTCTGATAAAGGTAAACTTTTTACTGCCATAAAACTTAACCTAAAAACAATAAAATGTTATTTTAAGAACTTCTTGTTTTGTCATAGGACAAATACTGCCTTTACAGCTGACATTTTCTGTGCAGAAATGTAGATTATGGCACAAAGTAGACTTAGACTTGAAATTATGATTAATTAGAGAAACATGGTATAAAGAGGGCTCTCTACTCCTGTCCAGTGTTTGTTGAAAAGGATGTAGCTGAAATGCTTCTGCCTTCAAAAGCATTCTGTCACAGTTTAGCGCCAGGGCAGCCCAGACCAATAACAGATGCTCTCTTTTAACCCCCTCCCTCCCCAAAGGGGAAGAGCAAAGGAACAAGGGAGAGAGACATAATGATTAGAAAAGGAAACTAGAACAATTTAATAAAAATAAAAATAATAATAATGGAATATATACAAATTTGTAAAAAACCAGTAGTGAACCCAACCCCTCTGATGGTAATTATGTCACAGTCACTGATACTATGGAGTTGGCACAGGGTGAGTCCCAGACTGGGCCCTGCAGCAGATAGGACCTGTGTTCAGGAGCTGGATTCTGGCACCGCGTTCAGGAACACACTGATCGGGATCATAAGCAATATAGACAAAGTCCTCCTCGGTCCTCTGAGGGGGAGAACCCCTCAGAGAGGAAGAACAAGAGCCGGGGTGAGCAAGATCCCGACCCAGAGAGTGAGATCCCGACCCAGAGAGCGAGACAGACTCTCTGGACCCCTGAGCTTTATATACTGAATATTACATATATGGGATGGAATACCTCGTTGGTCAGTTTGGGGTCATCTGTCCTGTCCACTCCTCTCTGCAAGTGCGGTCTTTGACTTTCTGCACCCCTCAGTGCAATATGCAAGTTCTAGTAGTGGCCTTGGTATCCTTGGTAGTAACTCTAAACATGAGGTGTTATCACTGCTAGAAGAAGACACTGTTAGTTAGAAAACCTGTGCTGAACAGCAAAATCACTGAATTTGTTTGGTTCTCACTCAAACCAGGACACATTCTATTCTCATGGGACCTGCGACATTGGGACTTTATAGTTGGACATCACACACTATTGGCTTCTATGCCAGCATCGCAATGTCTGTTAAAAAGGAGCAATCTCTTCTTAAACTTTTATTGATTAGTATAATCAACTTTAAACTCTCAGTAATTGTACTCTGGTTTAGCTTTGAAGTTTCCTGTTTCTTGCTCACATCAAAGAAAGCTTCTAGTGTCCAAAAGGTTATCTGTTTTTTTCCAAAAAGTGTAGTTGAAGATATTACATCTCCTTTAAATTATTGTCTTGTTTTTATTCTTAAAACATATGGGGTAAAACACTTCTAATACTTCTAGCATGTGTGGCTACTTGCAAAATCTGCCGAGTGAGAAACTGGGCATTTGTTTAAAGTCTGGGTAACATGCACAGATATGCTTGCATGCCATCTCTAGAGTTATATACGTCTAGATCAATGTGAAGCCTAAGAATCCATTCAGACATCTGATTTCCCAATGCAGTGACATATCTGACTTGGCACCACTTCTGCCTTTTGGACAAGCTTAGGGGAAAAAAGGGATCCACTTGTTATAGATGCAGTTTGAAATGTTACAGACCCATAAAAGTGGGAGTGAGGAAGGGTAGGCAGTCTGTGGTGGGGTGGAAGATTTGATTTTCTGTTGGTTTTAGAGCTTCAGAGCAACTTTTGATGGCAGCTGGTGGCAGGCTTTCTAAAAAGATGTACGTCAGCTCTCAGGCAATATGTTGGCTTGTTTGGGATAGAATTTTGGCTCAAAGATGTCTTCTGTACTTGGATGTGGTAAATGTAAGGATTCAGGCTAAAAGGCAGAATAAAATTTAATTTACCACTTGGATTTTTCTTTCAGAAAAACTTGGAAATTAATTCTGCAGTTAATAATGCAGAAACACATGATAGCTGAAACATAATTTGCTTTCTTTACTGAAGTAATGTAGTTCTTTTTTAAAAGTTACAATGTAATCTTTTGGAGCAAGTTCATATATTTTGGGTTTTTTACATTTACTTTAACAGTAAATATTGAAAGTATGATAATATTACTTGCCTTAAATATGGGATTGGGGAGTGGCAGAATAATGGTGTCTAGTTATAGAGGGAAAAACTTTTATTAGAAAGTTAATACCTGTAATGTGTAAAAAAAAAAATAAATAATTCTTACACCTTTTAAAGGAGACATTAACAGGTTCATAACTGAAATACTTTACAAAGCTGTGATTTTGCTGTTATCATGGCATTAATTCTACTGTGTCATCTAGTTATGAGATTGGTTTTGGTTTGTTTGGTTTTTTTTTTTTAACTATGTTTATATGCCTATTGTATTTGCTTTGGGTAGTAATTCTGTAACAATATTTTCTCTTTTGCTGAATAGAAGTTTTAGACTAAAATTACAAAGTAGTTACACCAGGTCTGTGCAGAAAATATATTCCTGTATTTTCAGAAGGGGAACTGAATTGTAACCTCCAGTTCTAATTATATGAAATCACCTCTTAATGTGTGATGAGGATGTCAGTCACTAATATAATAACACTTTTGATTAATAACTTGTGATAGTTGCCAATTTACTGGGGCCATAACTCGCTTTTTGTTCTGTAATTTTTAGTATCTAACACAATGTGTCTTTGTCCCACAGTTCCAAACTCTATACTGTGGATGTAATGAAAATGCATGAATAATAATATCAACTATTTGTAAAAAATAATCTGAAAATAGTTGTAACTACTGAACAACTCTAAAAAAATCATGATGGTGCTTGAGTTGAAAAAGAAGCAAAGCATTGTTACCAAACTATTTTGCTTTGAACTTGTCTGCATAGGCTTAAATATTCACAAAAGTTTGGAAATGGTTTCTGGCACCTCATTGCCATGGTGATCAACTCTGTGCATGATCTCACAGCATGAGTCAGTGAGAAACAGAAACCCAACCATACTTCCAGCCTCTGTATTTGTTTACATTTATATATGGCTGTGAAGAAAATGTTTTGCTGTCGTTATTAGCCACGAATAATGTGTAGCAGCTGCCACCAGAGGAAGATGTAAGAGTGAGTAGACAAACACTGGAGGAAGAAAATGTTGAGGTAAATATAATCTTCAGTTGTTACTCTAAATTCTGGCAATGCAGGGTGAGGCAATGGTTGGGGTGTCTGCTGCCAGAACAAAGATGCTGAAGGCTTGATGCTTTTTGGTATAGAAGTCTTCCTGGTAGCACTAATGCTGAGGATGTTATTGCATTGTGGCAAAAAAATCATGGGTCTGAATTTAAGCATCAAAAATTCAAGCTATTTCTATGTTAGATCTTTATTTTAATTTGCATGGAACAATCTTTGTTTAAAATTTGTCACATGCTTGATTTTTAATTATTTTTTTTTTTCCTCTTTGAGTCATAGTTTCAAAGATTTGCATGAAAAGACTTTGGAATACATAAGAGATGCTCTGGTATTTATAGCAAAGCAAGGAAAGATTGGTTTAATGGGGCAGCATTCCTATCTAGTCTGGGTCAGTCTGTCTTTTCATCCTCCCACATTTCTGAGATGTCAGGTTTTTAAATAAGCTTTGTGTTCTCCAGTTTGATTAAAGCTTAATTTTTCCCTTCACACACTCTTCATGAAGTGTTGAGGAGAGTGAAAACTGGTTGTATCAGGTGAAGGGGCAATGGAAAATAGACTGTGTGGTTCAGTTGCCTGTAAAACCTTAAGCCCAAGGGGAAGAATGGCTGTGAGACCTGGCCAAAGCCACCTCAGGTACAATCTGCAGTGCCCATTGGCCTTATTGAAGCTGTGGCACTGCCCGCTGTTACATTGTTTTACTCTCTTCAAAAATATTCGGGCTTGTCATTTTACAGGGAACTTTTCTAGTCTATTTTGATAAATAGCCGTTGTTTTATTGGGCTGAAACTCCTGATATTTTCATTTGTCTTATTCATTAACTTTAAACCTTTTAATTAACATTTGGTTAAAATAAAATCTTCATTGCTTAAATTGTTCTTGTAGTGAAGGGAAAACTTTGTGGATGGGATATTTATCTGGATTAATATGAGCTTGCTTGCAGTTCTATCTCTTGGAAGCTTTTTCCCGTCTTTTTTTTTCTGCATATTTACAAGTATTAAATGAGCTGAATTGCACTAAATTAGTTTATGCTTTTCTTTCTACATAGGGTTACTGAAAGGTATGCTGTTTAGTATCAGAAGTAAAACCTTTGAGAACAAAACCACAGTAATATGTCCCAGCTTTTGTCTGTCATATTAGAGGTTCTTGACAAATGGCAATTGTGGCTATTTTCTTCCCTTGTCTCCTTTTTGTATTTGTGACAACATAGGCTGCTTCATGAGCTTACTTGACAGCTTCTTTTGGAGGGAACTTCAACTCTCTTTCTAGATCATATCTCCCAGAATATTCAACACTTGAACCTTTGGTTGTTTTTATTTTGATTATTTCTGTCTGGATTTCTCCATTAGCAAATGTATACTGTTGTGTAAAATTGATGGCAATGCCCAAAACATAACACAGACAAAAAAAAAAAAAAGAAAAAGCTATGAAACTAATGTGAGCTGATCCAGGCTGCCAAGGAAATGAGAAATGAGTAAAAATTGGAATAATTCTTTCTGGCAAAAAATAAAAGACAAATAAAAGGTAGAGGGCTGTTCACTCACCCTTTGCACTCTCTCCTGGATTTGCTTTGTCCTTATGGTTTTAGTGAGAGCTCCCCTGGCAGCATTTATGAATGATATTTTTTGTAAAAAGGCAGTTTAAGAAATGAAATATGGTTAAGGTGGAACTACCATGAATTATTTCCTTCTCTCTCCCTGATCAGGTTCTGTTTCTCTCTCTGGCGGTCCTGCCAGATGCACAGCAAGGCAAGCAAAGACAATTTGAAAATGTTGATCTCTTTTTCTGTTGAGATTTATGTTAAATGTAATGGTTTAGAGGGCTTCAGTCAGGGAAGTTTACCTTTACGGACAGTGTAATTGTAGTCACTTGCCATTGCCAGTCACCTACAATTCTACCTTTTCCTGTAAACCTCATTAGCAGCAGTGTGTTCTGCAACATGCAGGGAAATACTGCAGATAGAGTGACAATTTCTGAGGAAAAAAATATCTTATTGGTCTTTAATTAGTTTTACTGAGATATTAGTTGTGTGCTTCTACTTACTCCCACCTTTGCTCCTTTATACAAAGAACCTATGTTGAATAATGAAATCATAGTGAGATAGGAGAGCTAATGTTTCAGTGGGCAAATGTTATGACACTATTGAAAAGTTCTAAGATAGATACTAAATAATTAGAAATACTCAAAGCAGACTGGGCTCATGACGTTTGCTGGAACCTATTTTCTGACTACTATTTATAAAGCAAGAGTGTCACCAGAGAAGGTCTCCTGCCTATAAAGAATAGGTTGTCTAGGTTTTGCTCAGCACTGTGTGACTGGTCCTGCCCATGTGGGGTTTTCTTGACTTCACTGATGTCCTCACCCAGCTCTTCTGTCCAGTTGAAAGCTAAGGGTCTTTACAGTTTCTAGTTATCTAATCTGATTTAAGCTTTCAGTGGATATTAAACATTTGGTAATTTTGGCTGCTCATAATTTGAGAAATGCAGTAAAGTTTTGGGTTTTTTACTCAAATTCCACCTGCTTTGTGGCTTTCACTGCTTTCCAAAACAAAAACAAAACAAAAGGTCAGTTTAGCCATTGACTAATCCAGCTAGATCTGGATTTTATTTTCTGCCACAAAACGTTTACCATGATACATTCAGCTTTCTTCACATGCAATTTTTGAAACGTTTTAGAATGAAAACAGCATGTCTGTAAAGCACTGGCAGCAACTTATTTGCTAAATAATCTGACAACTAAGATGTGCCCCTATATAGGTATATGGCTGTGCTAACACTCCACTGGATGCTTTTGCAGTGTATAACATGGTAGGTGCCACTGGAGGGCTTGCAAGCTGTTTAAACTAATCCCTGTGTGCTGTGTTCATAATTTCTTGTATAAAATTATACCTTCATTAAATCATGCAAAGACTGTCTGATTGTGATTTGACTAAAAATAATTATTCAGGTAGTTATTGGCTGTCACTGAGGTATTGATTGCTCTCCTAATAGAGCTATCATGATTCCCTATCAGGTCTTTAGCTCTCTACCACTAATTATTTTGGTCTATAGATCCTTTGAAGAAATTGTATGTAAAAAGCAGAAAGGAGAAATAGTATTTTAAATTCAGAGTGATCCATTGCTGACAGTGATTGTAACACAGTTCAGGAAGCCACTACTTCACAGAACTAGAAAGTAATCACGCAGGAAGTTTGAACTTCTTGTATATAGGAGTGCTGAGGTTTTAGCGTGACAGCCCAGGACTGCAACAGAGAAACATGTAATACAATAAATGAAGAAATAATTAAGGTAATGCAAAATAGAAAAGAGGAAGCCAGGGTGAATCATGAAGAGATGACAGGAACCACAATACTCCATTGCGTTTATAGTAGGAATAAATTTAATAACAGCTTGGAGATTATGCAGTTTAGATAAGTGTAATGTTAAGACAGCTCTAGCCAGGCAAACAGCTGCCTGCTGATTGAAGAAGTCAGGAACCTAATAAACCTGAAAATCAGCAAGAAGAAACTATTTCCAATTCTTATATAACTGAGGCAAAAATGTCAACTTGTTGTAACTCAACATATCAAATGTACATATCAAATGAACTTTTTTTCTTTTCCTTCCATCCTTTAGGTTCTGACTGGGAACCACTCTTTGTTCCTCCAGTTTTCCTGTCACTTCTTTGAACTGAAATTATTTCTGTGTGTAAGTACTAATTCTGTATATATGTTGGATAGAAAATTGGCAATACATAACAGATGAACTAGAAAATACCACATTTTTGTTTCACTGATGTGCAGTACGTAGGAAAATTTGATCTGAAAATATGACTATACTTTTTGTAGGAAAAAAAAGTGGCTGGATTTATTAAAGCTATTTAAAGTAGGGGTATAATTCACAAATCCTCATTTCTGATCACTTAAGGTAATTTTTCAGTGGGGGTTTCTACCTTTCTTATGTGCTGTAATAAGTACATTATGCAGCTACATCAGGCAGAACTTAAAACCATGGACTTTTAAATATCATAAAGAGAAAAACATTGTCAGAAGTACGCTGCTTAATAATAAGACTACTCATGAAAACTAATGTCTTGTCTAAAGAGCTTAAATTTGTCACTTATTATTTGCACGGGCATAATTGATGGTGTTACACAGGCAGTGAAGCAGAGGGGTTGTGGAGTAACCCACAATATTCCACCCCCTAGCATTCTATTGTTTTATGATTCTGTGTTCCTGGTGGCATTAAATTCCTATATATTTCAAAATGTGGAAAGCAAAACCCTCCTGGAAGATGGTGAGCTCTGATTCCACACAGATGATGTGCTGTAGGAGAGAATAATTATTGTAAATGAGACATCTAGAGAATATATGTAGAAATGCTTTAGCAAAATTGCAGTTAAGAGAATATAGTTAACAAGGTTCTTCTTATAGCTGTTTTAGATTAATGCAAATATGGAACAAAACCCAGTGCTAAGTTTGAATCCCTGAAGACCAGTGGCTTTTCTGGCCTGGGAGACTTCTCTAGCTCTTGTTTTTTAACCCCAGTTTGGAATGGTCTGTGTTATGTGCTGGAAGGTGCTAATCATATGCTCGATAGGAAGCATCCCATATTTGTCTGAGAGAAATAACTTCTACATTTTCTTTCTCAAGTCAGTACTGTCACAATTCAGACACAGAGGTTTGAAAACAGTTCATCGCCAATTGTATTAGAGTTGCTGCCATGGTATTTGTTGTAGGACAAGATCATAATCTTGCTATCTTTGTATCATTGTACAGATGAGACCTAGAACATGGTCTATATAGATATTTAGGTCCCATTACTGAAAATGATGGATCCTGGAGTGTCTAAAATCCTCTTGACTGTTTGTTTTGAGCTTAAGCTTGTAAAATTGCAGCTAGGATTGTGCTGGAGAGTAAATAACAGTCAAGCTGTACATAATTTTTGTTTATATGCTGTACTGAGCCAAAACAAAAGCATTGAAAGTTTTCACTCTCCCTTACTGCTACAATAACAACTGCATGTTGACATCTCCCAGGCCAGTAATGAAGAGGTAGTGACTGCATTAGGTGCTTTTTGATTTTGCTGCTTTGAATAAAAGATGAGGGGAAGAAGGGAGAAAGTACAAACTTATAATTAGAAAGCAAAATTCAGCTCTAGGTTTCTGATGCTGCAAATGTGTGCTAGGTTCGTTTTCCTAACTAGGGATGATTTTGGAGTCCTTCTGGTGTGAGTGTTGACTTGCATTGTGGGTACTGTCTTAACATGATCCCATGTAAAGTACAAACTAAAATATCTTACAGATTCCATGCAAATCAGCATCCTTATGGGACTTTCTCCTTGTTCCCATAATTTCACTTCTTTGTCTCTTCACTAAATTATTTTGCCATGCAGCTGGGATAGACACTTGATGAGCAGCAGATCTGTGTTTTGCAGTTCTCCATGCAGCTGTCCTGCCTACTCTGCGCGCCTGCTCCATCCTATACCAATAACTCTTCCAACAATGGTAGGTAGGAGTCACAAACTTTTAAAAGAACCCAAATCTTGAAGGTTAACTTGGTTTTAATAATAAAAAGAAAAAAAAAATCTTTTTTAAATTCTACGTCTGTTGAGTGCTGCTAAAACTATAAAAATAATAATGTCTGAGGTAAAATAGAAAAAAAAAGTAGGATTTTAAAGGATTGGTTTTTTTATACTGCTTTTACTGTAGATGCTTTTTGTCTCAACTAGGTGCAAACAAGATGACTATTCTGATGAGAATTTTATGAAGGTAGTGACTTTTGAGATGAGGGCAGGAATTTTAATTATAGAGAGACGAATACTGCTTTTCTCATGGCTTTGTTAGGAATACACATATTTTTTTTTATGTTTATAAATGCCTTTTATACAGTCTCTATGGGGATTTTACAATAATTGGAAAGAAACCTTTTTCCATAATAGAAATGAATGTTAAGAAAAAAATCATCTATACAAGTATGTAAGGTAATGCTGGTAGTTTCAGATGTGTCTAACCATAAACTAGAAAAGCAAGAAAGAAACAGGTTTTCTTACATTGTCCAGAGCAGGTTCTGCCAGTTCACATCTGGACAGTTAAAGTAAGCCCCAAGGTTCTGAAAATTTTGTAAATCCCATCTTGCTACTTTTAGTTCTCGGGGCTCCATCTGAAGTACTTGCTTTGGAGGGTTGATTCACTAGCTGCAAAATGTTGTCAACAATAATTTGTGCTGTTTAGCCTGTGTTTTCACTGACAGAACCATTTCTTGATGATCAGGCTAGATTTGACCTTTCTTCAATTCCTTGTATGTTCTTGAAAAACTTTTGTAAATAGGCTTATAGAAATCCTACTCTTTTGTGGTTTTTCTTTGTTCTTTCACCATCATTTGGTCCTGTTTCTAGTTAACCAACATAAATGATGGGGTTTTTTTTGTTGTGGTTTTTTTTTTTTTTTTTTTTTTT
>JAOEGS010002861.1:61904-80499 GCA_025447755.1 Corythornis vintsioides | reverse complement strand
CCCAGTGAGTTTTATCAGGAGGTTTCTTAACTAATATTTTAATAATTTATTGGGCCTTTACTTAGATGGAAGTAGAAAATAATTTAATCAACAAGTATAGGAAAATGCAAGAGTAGGTAAAAAAATAATTGGGAAACATATTTTATTAGGGATTTGTATTTGGGAAAGGGGATTAGCATGTTTACCATATTCTCAAAGCTAACTGCATGCACACATATAATGCATCTATCTATTGAAAAAATACATGTAAAGATTTTCAGTGACATATAATTACTAGCATTATGAAAACATAGAAACTCTGGGCAACTGAAAACATAAAAACTCTGCATCGGGGATTATGGGTGAAATGTTTTCAAATATGCAATTGTTATCCAAGTTAATTTCTGTGAGGGCAGAGGGGGAAAGATAGTTCTGTCAATCAGTGGAAGCTGAGCATGGGTACTCCAGGGATGCCTCTGAAAATTTCCTTCCTATAATGAACAAGTAAATAGAAAAACAGAAGTGAGAGATGTGGTGAATATGTGTGTATCTGCAACCAAAATACAGATATATTCCAGTTAGCAAGAGTGACACACAAACTGGAAGAGAAGTTCTAGGCAGCAAGCAGAGTTTTTTTCAAAAGGGAAAACTGAGGGGAAATAAGTCTGAAGGGAGAGATGTTTCTGTGAGTGACCTCTTCTATATTACCACAATAAGATTATGTTTATTTTTTTCAGGAGATAGTTTCTATGATTAATAACTAACCTGAATTTAACATGATTGAGTCACCTTGCATTCAAGGATGATTTAAATGAGAAAAATCCTATTCAATATTAAAATAATATTTTTTTTTACTCCATGTAATCATTTATAATATGCCTCTCTCTGTAAACACAATGCTACAAGAAACTATTTCAAACTGCTTTGAAAATATATGGTAGTTCGAGTGTAAATGAGATTTCCCTACTTTGTACTATGTAGAAAGTTGAGTAATTATACCCTATGCATATGTGTTTAGGAGGCTTTCTATAATGCAGAGAAAACCTGAAAGATAAAATGTTCATGTCAATATACTATGTTAACAGCAGCATTTAACTGCCTCTACTGGTTACCCCAATACCACTTTTTAGTGGCTTGATCATTCAGTAGTGCATAATTTTACCTCTGAGTGATTTAGTATGACTTGAGTGGGGGATGGAAATAGAACCACATTCCATATATATACAAGATTTATGATAGTTAGAAAATATCAAACAAACTCTTGTCAGGCACTGAAGAGCACAATCAGTTTTGCTGAGGTCAGATCCTGGCCCCTTCTATCTTCTGAGGAAACTGGTTTTCCATTCAATTTAACTGGCAAAGCAGAATAGCCTCCTGCTGTTGATCTTATACTTGCAGAATGACACATGGGGTTGTCACTGTAGCAGAGTCAGGATCCTGCTTGGTAAGATTAAATTCCTTGGCTTCATTTTCTTGTTCATATATATATATCTCGGTTAAATTGAGTTATGATCTAAGCTTAGACCTCTAGTTTAGACATAATAAGAAAAAAACTGCAACAAACTTTTGAAATCCTCAGTCTTGGCAAATTTGTATCACTGTCATGAGCAGCTTGAAATACAATTAACTTGTTACCAATATTGGGTTTTATTTATCCTCAAGCTCAAACCATTGATGGTATTGATCTGCTTTAGGGCTAATCACTCCATTGTGTAATCTAGGAAGTTGTTTCATTACTTCTTCCATGGCAGCAATGTAGATTAGGACCAGTATAGTATGAACACTAATAATTCCTCTTTTAAGATTGTATACAAGGAGATTAGGATATTTCATTGCTGAATGGGAAGTAACTTCTCACTGAGTGTTTTCTGCCAATTTCTGTCTGCATAGAAAATATTAGTGTTCCCACCCCTTGTATTAATTTTATAAAGGGAGGTTAGAAAGGTTACTTTAATGGTGTTTTAAAATCACTAAATACTGCACTTTACAACTCTGAGGTTAACCAGAAGTGAAATACACATCTTTGAGTCCTTCATCCTTTGCAAGACTAGAGGAGAGGTGTTTAACCATTCTTTCAGCCGAAGTATAATGGCCTGTGGCATCTTTTGACGTGTTCTCAGTAGGCAAAACACCTACTGAAATACCTTTGAATCTGGAAATCAACTTTGATTTTTAATTCTTGTTGGTTGATATTTAATTCTGCTAGATGAATGTCAGGTCCTTGCAAAAGAAAACCTGATAAATAGCTATTTGTGCAGGGTGTTTCCCAAAAAAACCTTGCAAAGACTATAGGTCATTGTTCATTGGAGGTCTTGTTCTCCATATAAATTAAGCATTCATTTTGTGATGAAGATTCACTTTTTATAAATTATACATCTGCTAATAATGAAATTCTGTCTTCTATCTTCCATTTAGGAAGTATGTCTTGGGCTATATACAGGAGAATGTGGTCATGCACGTAAACTGCAGTACCAAGGGAAGGAAATACAAGTCTACAACTCAAGATATTCACTGCAGTCATGTGTGGTTAAAACCCAAGGTTGATTATATTGTCAGTGAGGAACTGTGAAGGGAGTTGGTATCACCCAAAATGAGGTCCTAGTAAAGTCTGAGATTTCAGTACTTCTTATTTAAATCACAAAGAACCAGGTCCACTTCTGAGAGCATGATGGTCATGTTATGGATCTGTCTTAGGCACTTGAAAAGAGATAAATGATGATCATCAGGAGGCAATAGCTGTTATCCAACAAAGATTTTTAGCAGTTGACACCATTTTCAGACATAGAAAAGTGGCCACTGAGAAGTATTCCTGTGTAATAACAACAAAATTACTTTTCACACACCAGCCACTATAAGGGGATTGCTGCATAGTTTACAGATGATTCAGTGGCTGAATAATAATAAAAAAAAGCTTTTAGTTTTTGACTGAAGTATTATTCATCACTGTTGGTAAATCTGCAGATTGAACACAAAACTAACAGCTAGTGTTTTATTTGAAATAAATTATTTTTAGTTAAGGATTATCTCAACTTATATTCATGATCCTAAACTTTCTGGTGTTAATTGAGACATGCTGTGCACAGCTATACAGACATTAATGTGATGGTGTGTGTCAGGCTTTTCCATATATGTTTGTTCTGTGAAAAACTTCACAGGATTGATGGATTTTAGTGGCTATTATTTGATGTTGTGCAGTTTAATTGCAGCAAAGGATTCCATGTTATACAGAATCCTACTGTAATTAGTGGTTATCTTTGAACTTGAACATTTAGAAAAAAGGATTCTGTTGACCTGTAGAATAGAAACTTTGTCTCTATGAAAATCTGTGGTCATTTAATTTAAGCAAGGATTTAAAATAAATTACTGTTGAACTAGTGTAAAATGACTTAATGAGAAAGGTGAGCAAACAGTAGATGATACAGAATATTAACTGCATATTCTGTTTCAGTTTTCCTATAAAAGGTTAATTATTTTTAATACAATTATTCAAACACAACAGGGAACAGGAACAGAATAAAGAACAGGTCAGTGAACTATTATATGAATTAGATGCTTTCAGCTGAACAGGATCTGACGAATTTTACTCTGGGGTGTTTCAGAACTAACTAAAGCAATGGCTGTACTTAAAATTGGGTAAAATCCCAGAGAATTACAGAAGGCCCGAGATAAGCGTTATTTCCAAAGACAGATGGGATGCAGAAAGTTTCAGGAAATATTAAGCAGGCAGCCTCATTACAAAATGCAAAGAAGATGCTGTAATATTAAATGATCCATATGTATGTAGAAGCTGAGAGAAAGCTGCCGATAGGGTGGACTGTCAAGAACAAATCATGCCTCTTTGACCGCTCATAACATGCTTCAAAGAAAAGGATGTGAGGTTATGGTAAAGTATCATAGGTCATAAGATTTTGGTAAAGTTTTTTATGTAGTCCTCTATAGCATTTACAAATGCAAGCAATAAGCACTTAGTCTTAGTAAAACTATTGTAAAGTATACCCAGTTCACCCAACAGGGAGATACCTTCTTCATCCCCCAATTAAAAATAGATATCAGTGTTTTCCTTTGATGTTGGAAGGACTTTTTTCCTCTGCTACTTCATACAAATCTGTATCTTATAGGGTAGCAAATTTTGTAGTCAGGATGTCCAACTGTAATTCTATTATTCCATTTTAAGGTTTTAAGGTATACAAAACCTGGTGCCTCATTGATGACAAGCATGATGACACATGTTAACTGCATGTGGTTGGACCTCTGCAAAACCAATAGCTGCTATGTCCTAGAGTAGAAATATTCTGCTTTAAAATGTTTTCCTCATTTTCCTTTGCTTTTATTGTGTGAAGATCCTTTTAAAAACAAATTAGGACAGGCAAATTAATGACAAAACTGGCATAACACACATCTTGTCAGTGGTGGTTTTGTTTTTTTTTTTTTTAAAGCTTCCATTGTCCTGGGGTTTAGCAACACTGTCATTTGCAATCTGTAATTTTCCTGTTTTCTGAAGGAAAAGACCAATTAGGTTTCAATCTAAGCACTAATCCAAGCTTTGGACAGCTTTGCATTTTTCTAATTTATATCTGAATGTAAGCACAGTTCATTGTTCTAGCAAATTTTACATTGTTTTTTAAAGTGTTCCCACAAAGACTGCCATACTTCTTGTTTTTAAAACGAATGTTAAATAGGACTTTTTGTGACACATAAAAACTACAACACTATCTCAAGCATATTTAAAGTACTGTTTGTCAGGGATTTATGCATAACAAAGGTAATTCCTAAAATCTAATTTTCAGCATATTGGATTTATACTGGTTTTCTAAAGGCTGGACTCTCATTGTGATATTGCATATGATTGTATCACTTTTTGACATTAGATATCAATTTTTGTTTAGTCGTTTTAGTTTTGCTTTTGTTTGTTTGTTTTTTCAGGAAAATGGTGATGAGTAAGAGAAAATGACACTTATTTTTTAATTGCTTTAAATCAAAACTTGTAGACTGATATGGAATGGGTGGGGAGGTACACTGCCTTTCTCAAGTAGGGAACAATGAAGTAATAGCCTAAACTGCTTAGAGACACTCACAGAAGTCTTGAATATTTAAAGCATTATCTGTTTGACATGAGACATGAATGTTTCTATGTAGACAAGAGATTCGCTACTTTCAAGCATATTTGGAAAAAAGCACAAGCCCTTGGAGTTCACATCTTGAATTCCAACTTGGTCACAGTTTTTGCAATGTCCCTCAGCAACAACAGTAATTTCATCAGGAATATGACTGTTTATCATTCTGATAATTTTTATCTTTCCTCCTCATTGCTTATGGTTTTCATGGTTTCCAGTTTAATGTAGTTGAAGTTTTGCAGGACTACCTCAGTCTTCTCAAATTTGTCTGTAGTATTGGTCTACCAGAATAAGTTTCCTTCCCATGAGGTTATGATTATAATAAGCCCCCATATCATATCTGGGTGTGACATGCAGGACATAATAGTGTTTGTCTCAAACAATCCAAGAAGTTAAGACATTCAGGACATCTGTTGTCTGTCTTGAGACCCCCCTCAGCCCTACGATGTGTGCCTGAGATTGGAGACAGGGAGGTCCATAGCTGGCGCTGGGAGTGAAGTGTCCAACCAGGCCTCGATATTTCATGAAGACCACTGAAAAATGGTGGCAGTCCTCCTGCAATAAATTAGCCTGAGGCGTCTGTTGCCTTAATCCCCCGATTTACAATGGCTGATCTCACCAATTAGCAAAACAAAGGACTGTGCTATCTGCACCATACCCCCCTTCCTTATCTCTCAGAGGAGCAGAAGGTAGACGGAATTTCTCATCTGCACAGGGAGAGAAGTGGGGGTGTAGTGGGCAAGAACTATATAAAAAATCAGGGACACTATGGGTAAAAAGAAGCATTTCCCCACTGATGTCAACATGGGACCCTGGTGGTAACTATTCTATCATTTGCTGTCTTCTTTCTCCTTTCTTTTCTGCCTTTATTTTTTCTCCCTGTCTTATATGCTTATACACAACTGTGCCACTCAACTAATTCCACTGATGGCATTATTTCTTTTAGATTCAACTTTTTTTTTTCTCCTCCTTAAAAAGTGAAGGGTTATGTTCTCAGGAAGAACACATTTATATAACTATAAAATAGCTTAATAAAGTTCCTATATATAAAACGAATATAATTTTTAAAAGCTATAGCAGACCTCACATGAATTCTCCTGTTTATCTCTTCTAGTCTTCAGGGGTTTAGGACTCAAATTGAGATTAAAATGTTTCTTTTAAAACATTTCTATGCTATTCATTAATAAAATGAAGTTTTGGTAATTAGGCTACAACTTCTATTCAACATGTATTGGCAATATTAACAATCTGTGGGCTTGAGATATCTGACAACGGTAGAACTTTAGAAGAAAAATAAAAATCCAAGAGGAATTGCATCTATTACTGACTTTCGTATATTGTTGTAAGATTGTATTAGATAATACTGAAATGAAAGGCATAGCTTCCAAAGATGTTTTAGAACTCAGTTTCCATCATGCTTTGGTTTAGAGGCAGTGGCAGGAGAGGTTACTCTGAGCAACTAACTTGGAGGAAATGTCTTTCCCAGGATTTTTGTGTTCATTGAATTAGGAGAGGGTAGTTAAAATTAAGAGCCATTGGAATAACTGCAATTAAAATCTGACTCTGAACCCTTTCACAAAGGAACTCATTGCTTTCTGTTGTCTTGAGAGGAAATGCAATCTGGGAAAAATGAGCTGAAGTTCATGTGTCTGAATACTTGTTTATGTGCAGCAGTTCATTTTATGTCATAAATTATCCACATTACACTAAATTTAATGCAACTTTCTACATTCCTTATGTCACACAGACATGGGAGGCCTGAGTTTCTGATTTTCTGTGTTCTTTTTATGCTGTTGGAGTAGCATTAAGTGACTTTATACCGGGGGAATATTGCTCTTGTCATAAAGCTGACGAAACACTTCTATGCTTTGCTATGGCAGTCCAGTTATTCTGTCATTTTAGGAACAGGAAAGAAGAATAGGTCACTGGGATGGAGAAAACAGGAAGGAGGATTGAAGCAGATGTTGTCAGAGATGAGGAGGAGATGGCAAATGTGAGACCTAAATTTATATTGGTGTGTAGCCAGAGCACAACATGCTCCATCTGCTCCTGACTGCATGTGACCCAAGAGGCAGTGAACTTAATGTTATTAAGTTGAATTTACCCTCTAGGGAAGGAAATCCCCCTCTCAGTAGAGAAGGACAATTAAAAGGACAAGATTGGAAAAAACCAGATGTTACAAATAAAGCAAGAATTGTTAGAGGTGATTGAGGAATCACTAACAGAGCATTCATGTGTCATTAATGAAGTAAACTTACTTATAATTTTTTAAGCAAAGATGTATGTCTTTGTTTCAGCCTTTGCCTGGATGATGATTGAAATATGTTGTAGGGATATGAGTTAGATTTGCGATGTGCAATGAAAATTCAGGTTATGACCCTCACAACAGCAGTACTGTGCAGCAGAAAGCTGAAAGCAGTGGCAATCATGCCACATGTAGGAGATGACCTTTCCTGGACAGAAATGGAGTTCTCAACAATTTGTCAAAATCTGTCAGATGTATCTATGTCTATCTCTGTAGGAAGGTCATCTGCAGGGGAACAGGTCTGGTTTCCATCTGCCTCCAGCAGGAGCTTCCTTGTCTTCTATCTTTGGCAAAAAAATTCTAAAAGTAGACTGTCTTCTTGAACACTGTTCAGCTTCCTTCCTTCTTGGCTGCTTTTGATAGAACTAAAGTTACATTTAAAACCTATCCATATTGCATTTGTCTTGTTTTTCCTGAAATCCTAGACACCTACTGTCCATTGGTAGTGAGGGAGTCTGTTGATGAAAAACAGAAATGTATGCCATATTTTACAAAATGTTGAGAGTATCCTAATATTTTGCATTGTAGGAGCTTGGCTGTCTGTAATGCCTCACAGAAATGTGCATTTTCTTTCCCTTAAATACAAACTGCCTTGTTAGAATAAAAGGATAGTTAATGATCAGATCACAGAATGTTTCTGTCTCCTAATACTTAGCTCAATATAGCCACAACGAAAGGTGAAAGATCAAAATCATATCAATTTTGAGATCATGTGGTGTCACTAAATTGATATGGACAACTATGCGCTACAGTAGGATGTCAATAGATGGGTCTTTCTAACTATAATCAGTAGTTACCTTAAATAAGAAGAGGTAAGTCTCAAGAATGATTTTATTCTGATCAGAGAAAAACTGAAAATGAAATATCTTCTTATTCCTGGAGTATTGAAGAGTTTACAGGAGTATATATGGAAAAAAATATTGTAATAAAAGCAAGTAAGAAATATGTGTTTTTAGAATGAAAGTGTTGGTAAAAATAGCTGCTAGAGATAAAAGGCAGAAGTATTATTGTTTCAGAAAAATAATTTGAAGACTGAATTAATTTAATTTCTGGTTATTTCCATGGACACAGCTCCTGACCTGAACCTGCAAGTTTGACCTCTGCTATGTGATAAATGAAAATAATTCCTTTGAGTTATGCTGAATGATAAAGCTTCTGGATGATAATTAGCAGTAAGATCTTAAATAAATTATAATCTACCATGTTGCAATTGTTCACTGTAATTGATTACATTATTGATAGCATAAACATAATTTCCTCTGCTTTATAACAGGAAACTTAATCATGGGAAAAATAGTCCAGTAGAACTGGCGTGGTACTTCCTTTCAACCTGTTGCTGTGATAGAGTTGTATCTAATGTAAATGTTCTTGTGATTGCATATGCCTTTCAACTTCAGTTGTGTGGTCTCTTGGCTTTTTCCGTTCCTCTCTACAGCAGTGTGGCAACTTCTTGGAAAATTCTTGCTTAAAGTGGAAAATGGATATAAGATTCAGAAAATTTATATCCTTTGCAGTATGTCTTTGATCTTCTTGTTGTTCTGTTCTCATTTGGAGCATTGGTCCTAACAGAACAGTAATCTTTGCCTGGGTCTTATAAGAATTTTTCTTTCATGTCAAAGGAAGACTTTGGGTTGTTATTGTTCTCATTGAATAGGTGCTTGACTATTTTGATCTAATACAGGGATTTGGAGTTACTCCTTCCTGTACCTTCACATTCTCTCTGAAAGCTCAAATCCAAGTGGGATCTGTAAACGTAGGCAACCCTTGATGAAAGAGCTCAATTCAGTCAGCAGTCTGAGAACACATAACTTCTGTAAGTGACCCATTTTGTTGAGTTGTAGGTGTTTCATGGTGATCATATGCTTTTGCAGTAAGGGACCTGCTCCTGCTCCCTGCAGTAAGGGATTATGCTCCTATTTCAATTCTAAGATTTATAACTTGAATCTCCTAAGATGTTTTCTGACTATCCAGAATCTAAATTACTTTGTGATGCAAGTATTTTTCTTCCCTTGCATTGAAACTTTTTGAATGTCATTTCTAAAATTGGCCTTTCACTGGGTCACTAACATTTTTCAGTCATTCTAGATTTACAGGGAATGACTAGTAATTAAAGCTGGAGACCCATAATCAGAGGGTAAACTCATCAGACCTGTGCATACATATCTTATTCTATACAGTAATTGATTAATGTTTGATTTGCCTGGTGGCCTAGGTTGGGGGGAAGTGGAATTTTTTACATTCTTTTTCCTTTAATCTATAGCAATTTCATACTTATTATTTTAATATTTAAAAAAACCCAACCAAACAAGAAAACAAACAAAAAAAAGAAACATTTGATTTTACTGTAGTCTATTTTTTCTATGCTACCTGAGATTATATGCAAATGAAGATAGAAAAATTTGAATAAAACAAGTAGGAACATGGCTAAATAATAGGTTATTAAATTTTCAGGAGGACAATAGGTATTTAAATTAAGGAGACAAAAAATCTGCATAGAAAAATGTTTAAAGACTACAGCATCTAACAAGATGAGACAAACAAGACCTCATCAACAGAGGTAGTCTCTAATTGGAGTGGCACAGTAAGGAAGACAAAGAAAACTGACTTTTCACCTCATATATTTATTTTTTTTTTTGGGGGGAACTAAATTTGTCAAGAAGCCTGGAAGAAATCTCATTCCACTGTTTATTGCTGTATCATCAAGGTAACAGAACAAAACATGCTAAAAGAAAAAAAAAGCATCAAAGAAATGATCTAAAAGAAATAGCAGCCTGGGATAGATGGAAATACTCCCTCAGAGTCAAATCAGGCCTTAGAGCAGAATAATACTCTCTTGCTTATCTTCATTAGCAACTATTCTGCATCCTATTTAACAAGTATTTCTGTGAGTGGCAGAACGCATGATGCTTGATTTTCTCCAGTGCCATCTGTCGTGTGGAATCTTTAATAATGATTGAATCTGCTCCATAAACATTTATTCAGTGGGAGTATTAATCTCTCACTCCTTAGTCGCTTCATGCCACCTCCTTTGACAAACCTAGGAGTTTAACATCTCTGGTACTTCTACCCCAGTGTTCAAGTGGAGTTGACCTTGATTCTTAAGCATGTATGAGAAGTTTGGAGCATTGCAGGGCAGTGAATTATGGATAAGGGGAATTTGTAGGTTCTGTTTCCTTAGGAAGGAGGAAATCCTGAGCTGATCTTAGAAAAGGGAGCTTACTTCTGTAATAGATTCTTGCTTTTTTTTTAAAATAATTTATTTATGAACAATCACTTATTAATTCTAAATGACCAAACCACATTCAGAATGCTCAATTTGTTCCCAACTAGCTGACCATATCTGGGTGTGCATTACAGCACTCAGCAGGTCATTAGTAAGAAGTGCTTGTGCTCCCAGAAAATATTATGTTAGGCATCTGTAAGTCTTCTTTTCAGACTGATTTTCAACCTTTACCCAGAAAGTGCCCCTACTGAGTACCTGATTCGATTGTCACGTACAACAATGTAATTCCATTAGCTCAGCTACAATGGTGTTAATCTTCATTTACATGAACATCAGCAACAGGAGAAGAAGGCCCCTCTGTACCTCGTCTGAAAAATGTAATTACTCTGTGCATAGAGAGATTGATCAGATACTCCTGGAGTTGAGGAAAAGCCCCCCCACTGATTTCAGGAGTCTTTGGGTCCTTATTAGAGACTTCTATTTCATTCTGAGGTACAAATAAATGGCCTTAGTGGTGATCCAGCAGTGCTGGTCCTGTTTAGAAGATGAATTAGACAGTGAAGAGAAATGAAAACACATAAGAGAGGTACTGTATTCTAAAGGATAAACTGTTGTTTTCTTAACAGCAGTAGTTATTTCAGTAGATTGCACTTTTATCAAGAAATAACAAACCCTGTTTAAATTTCTACTCCAAGTTGGCTGTCACTAAAATACTTGTAATGCTTTGAGCAGATGGAAAAACATTGTCATTAAGGTCAAGGATCAGAGCCTTCTCTTTGGCAGGGAAATCTCCATCATGTGAATGTCTCCATTATGATAAAATAAGGAAGTAAACTACAAGGAGGTCATTGACTGTAAGAAGCAATTTTCCAGCTCTTATGCCTTCTGATACTCTATGGTGTAATTCACAAACAATAGCATAAATCAACAGCAACCTTTTCCAGCAGGTTAGTGGCAAATGGGGAGAGATGAAGCCACATAACACAGGATATTCAATTGCTATTACCAATTTCCTGTAATCATTCTTAAAAGAAAGCAGAACATTTTCCTTCTAATTACAAAGATATTTTGTAAATTCCCGCATATTTTAGAAGTGTTTCAGAGCATCCAATATAGTGATTCTTTCTGCTGTAAAAAATATGAACAAGCAAACAAACAAATGCAAGCATTCATATATATTCCCCTGCCATGCTAGTGAATTTTCCTATTACATGCATGACTGCTCCCCATTCTGGCACTTACTTTATCACAACATTTACAAAGGCTTCTAGGCCATGAACAAGCAGTTTCAAGAAAAGTATGCAGAGGCTGCCATGTCTCATAAATACAATCCATTTTCTTTCATTTCTTGATTGTATATGCTCAGCTATAACTTTTCTGCAGACTCAGCTATTGTGACCATTTATAAATTTTATGGGTTTTTGTTTCCTAGTATCTCTCAGAGTAAAAATTATCTCAAAATTTTGATGCTTCTTCAGTGAGCAAGTGCTGCTTACAACACTCACAAGCACACATTGCTCATAATTAAGTGGAATTTAATAATAGAATCATGTTCCTCTGAATTTCCATTTAACTTTGAAAAATTGTTAAATTTATTTCAGGGTTTTTTAACATGTCACAATTATAGCAGGATGCTAGTGGTCTGAGTTATGTGCACAGGTACCATACCTGCTGCTTTCTACCTAACAGATGTTCCAGTTTGTGAATCATAGAATCAAAGAATGGTTTGGGTTGGTTAAGGGACCTTCAAGATCATCTTGTTCCAAACACCGTGACATGGGCAGGGACATCTCCCACTCGATCAGGCTGCTCAAGGCCTCATCCAACCTGGATTTGAACACATCCAGTGATGGAGCATCCACAACTTCCCTGGGAAGCCTGTTCCAGTGTCTCACCACCCTGAGCGTGAAGAATTTCATGCACACATTTTTGTAATTATACCTAGTGGTTGATGTACTGAAATGTAGAATGTGGACAAACACAGTGAGTATTAAAGGTTTAGAATAGCTAATAAAAGAGGAAAAAAAAAGATACCTGAGACCAGGATTTGCAGTTGCTACTCGATACTGCTGTTGACTGTATGTGGTACTGGTTTTGTTATTTGGTTAACTATTCTGGTAAGGTTATGCATTCATCATAAGGTGGAAATTTGAAATATTGTGGTACCATAGCAATTTGGTGGCTAAAGTCAGAACTAGCTTGCTGTTCTAAACTTAATGTTTTGCAGATTTATATTTTTAACAGTTCCTTCTCCCTGTTGTTTCCATCTGTGTCTAACTTTGGCAGAGACAGTCTTGTACTCCCTCAAATAGGCAGCTATCTTATAAAAGGTAGATATTTTCAGGCCAGTCCAGATTTCCAATGGTCTTGCCATTTCCATTTTTTATTATGTAGCATCTTAAGTTCATTATATTTAGAAAACTGATGTTATCTACAAGCAGCCTATAGTTTGAGGCTTCCAAGTAATTATGAGAACAGTTTTGCAACAAATATTTTCTTTATTTTTCCTTAAAATACAGTTGATTGCTCAAAGCCTGTCATTTGACAACATGTTGCTGTTAATGTAAGGGATATTTGCTCTGTTTTGGTGGAGTTTCCTAGGTAATTAAAGTGGTTTGTTTTTCTTTTTTAGGGCAATGTGTGTATATCTACATGTAAACATAATTGATAAATAAACCTTTCTTTAAAAATGTCAGAAATAGGAACTGACATTTACAAAGATATCAGTGAAGGAGAAATTAAAATGGAGAATAGGATATAGAATGTAAATATATTCAAGTATAATCATAAAAGAAAATCTGCTCCTATGTTAAGTCAGTGTCTCAGTATGGTGCTTTTCAATGAGTTTCAGCCTTATGGAGCAGGGCTGGTGCTCTGCAGTACTGGGGCTTCTAGCCCAAGTATGTGGCAGGGTGAAACATCCCCATGAAGGCAAAATGGTACATCCAAGGAAAGTATGTTAATGTTCCTTAACACAAGTTCTTAAGGTACTCCAACATTTTAGAGAAATGGCAACAAATCAATCTGGAATTATTTTCATATGCCAGTTAGAGAGTACCAATTGCACTTCAGTCCTCCTGTACTTTTTGACACAGGAAAGGGATAAGGGCAGGGGATCTGTGTTCTTCCTGTCTGTGCCTGTGCTACTCTTCTTTGACGCATTATCTTCATGTTTTGCTCATCCCACATAGCGCTTGCATTTTCTCCATCTGCTTAAATCATCATTAAAATTACAATTAAATTCAAAATTAAGTATCATGCACATGAAGTGAAGTAGTTAAGAAGGAGCAGCTTTGCTATGCTGTGTCCTCACAGCATTTACAATTATAAATAGTTGTACTGAAGGAAGGAAGCTAAGAAAAGTTTCTTTCACATTCCATAATTTTATTTTCTCCTGAAACAAAGATTTTCTCTATATACTGGGTAAAACTTTGAGAAGAAACTTCTCTGTTCTCTGTAAGAGATTTGAATTTGATGTACCTCTAAAATATTACTTTTTGAATCTCAGAACTTTGTCAAAACAGAGGGTTTTTTTGCTTGTTTGTTTTTGGTTTAGTTTGTTTTCGTTATAGCTATATTAGGAAAACAGGAATATTTCACCTATGAAATGAAACTGCAGGAAATAACTAATATCAGCAAAATACTGTGAGCAATTTTGTTGTCTGACTAGGATAATAAAATGGCATCGAAATCTCACACAAACCTGTTTCTTTGATGTTTGTAGTGTACTTTTGTAAGATAAAGGTTGTAAACCAGAAACTTCTGGAGAATATACAGTCCTTTTTTTTTTTAATCTAAAGGAAACTTTAACTCCATCATCTCTGTAGTCTCTGAATAAAACCTTTCTAAAGCATAGGTGATAAAAAACCAGCAGACATTAACAGGCAGACAAAACCCTATGAATGATGACTAACATAATTTTTACTTGTAAATGTGTTGATTTTAAATGTAATTATATAAATATATTTATTTTAAGTATGTTTTATCTTCTGGTTTATCTATTTCGAAGATGTTTTATTCATACCTTCTTAAAACTGCCTTTTACAGCTTTACATTTTTACATGATATTATTTCAGTGCTTTATAAAATGGGGAATATGTGCATGCTAGTATGAAAATGTCCCTGGTTGTCTGCCACAAGCTCATCAGTGCTTTTGATGTGGGTCAAAGTGAGGTGCACTGTACCGATTGAAGAGTTCTATTTCTTCAATATTTTAGAAATCACATTTCTTTGTGTGTCAACATAAGGACATTGCCAGCAGGACCCCTGTATTCAGACGAGAATCCATTCTTATAAATGATCCCAAGTCTGCATAGTAATGAGACCATTTCTATAGAAATAGATGCACTACTATTCTTTTGCTGGCTCTCCAGCAATTCATGAACTGCATTTCACATTATAAGTAGTGCTTCATGAATCAGATAAAAAGCAAAATTGAGACAGTGGTAATTTCCAATATCCTTTGATAAATAATACTCCAAACACAAAGGTGGTAAAAGAGCCAAGAGGTATAAGACAGAGGAGGTGCAAGTGATAATAATATCATGGAAATCGAATGCTCTTGCAGATAATAATCTCTTCTTCCTTGTGAAATAAGTGCAGAAGGAGAACAGAGACATTTATCAGAGGATAATCAATGAGCTCAAACGAGTGTTTATTTTCATAGAAGGAGATGCCTTTTACTTTTGGATGATGATGTTGATGTATTAGTGACTCTTATCAATTAAAATCAATAGTGTCCCCAGTACATTAAGAAGACTACTTGCTCTAATTTCCTTAGAGAATGAAGATTTCTGAGAGATAAGTATCGCACTGATTCTTCAAAGTATAGTTGACTCAGATTTTCTTTCCAAGTAACTCTGAGTAACTTCCTGAGCAAATGCAAGTAAG
This sequence comes from Corythornis vintsioides, assembly GCA_025447755.1. Taxonomy (NCBI): domain Eukaryota; kingdom Metazoa; phylum Chordata; class Aves; order Coraciiformes; family Alcedinidae; genus Corythornis; species Corythornis vintsioides. Next base: position 64,988 of record JAOEGS010002861.1, on the reverse strand, counting down.
TTCAGGCAGAAGTAGCAAATAGTTCAGATGTGTTATCTCCAGTGAATAAAAATAATTGCGACAAAGTCATGGTAGAATTTTAGCTTGCATCAATTCATTTTGAGCTTCACCAGCTAGTGAGTGAAGCCTGGAATCTGGGTAGGGCTGCCCTAGAGTAATAAATATGTAAACTGGTAATTTGAAAGTAATTTCTAAAAAAGGAGCTACTGAACTCCTAGGAATTTGTGACACTGTACTCTCACCTAGTGGTTGTTGAATATCAGAAGTGATTTTAGTAATTTTTTTCCATCTAAACTGAAAATTAACACTTCATATAGCAAAAGAACACGTATGAAATCTCAACTCTAAAGGAGAAAGGTTTGATTCTTTTTTGCTTTTGTTTTTGTTTTTTTTTTTTTCTTCCCCTGGGGACAGAATTACAGCATATTATAACTCGGGTATTATTTTAAGATATTTCAGACATTTTTCATTTTTTAGGTGAGGATTGGGCAGAGGGGAAATCAAAAAATTAAAATAAAGATGGTATTTATAAGTGATATTACTAATCTTAATAAAAAAAATGTTGAATTATCTATTTTAGCTGTGTTTGAACCAAAATTTACCGTAGCTTAGGAAACCGGTATTTCTGCTCCTCTTTTTCATTAAGCACACTTGGTGATGTAGAAAGGATTCAGGGTCATTGTTTCTTGGGTAGGAAGTCAGGTTTTGGAACTACTGATGGATGGTTATATTCTCTCTCCTTTTTTTCCATAAATGAAGAACATTGTTTAGGATATTATATGTTTTCCTTGGCCAGTGAAGCAGCTGCTTGAACTCTTACTCCAAATATTCTGGGAAAACTAAGTGGAATTGCAAATCGAAGGGGTTATGGAGAGGGGAAAAAGGAAGAGGGAAAGTGTTCTGATCCTGGTTCTTGTTCTTCATCCCTAAAACACTACATTTATCCCATGGAGTTGCTTATCTCCAGGTAGGAGAAGGCATGCTACTTGTTTCAGAGATCTGTCAGAGGTATTAATCTTGAACTTCGTCCACTTGGTTATTATTGCATCAAAATGAAATATTGGAAAATGGCTTCCCTTTAATAAAAAAAAAAAAAAAAAGGAATAAGCAAAAGCACAAAAAGAAATTTAATAAAAATGGAGATTTTTCTTACTATGTCAATTCTGTCTTTTCTTGATGTCTCCCATTTCTCCCCCAGAAAATGCAATTTGGACTAGAGTGTATAAAAAAGATGCTTTAAAGAGCCTTCACAAGTTGGCAATGCGTTTATTTATAGACATTTCACCCTGACTCATTACATATCATAATGAGGCTCCTCAGGCTATGCATAAAAAAAAAGAGAACAAGCATAAATCAAACTAGATGCTACTCTTCCCTTTCTTCACTGATTTTCAGATTCCATGCACCTCAGCACCATCCCCCAGTAATACACATAGAAGAACAATTTTTTTTTCTTATTACTCACACAGGGCATATCACTCCTTATGTTATCATCAGTCTTTTTATCCAGTAATAATGGTAATAATGATAATCCTCAATGCATATGCATTTTAAAGCAGGATAGAATTGTGTGGAGATCCAAGCATGTTATTTTTGCCATTGTTTATCTAATATTTTGAGAATTTTTCTTTCTAGTGAGCAGTTAATATTAAACTTTTCTGTCAAGTTCTAAGATTAAAAGTTTCTACTGAAAAATTCTTAAGTGTTTTATCCCTCTGATTTTCACTCTATGAATGGAAAAAAACCCCTTGTATTTAAATTCTTGTGACTTAAATGTATCTTTTTTTACTTTTATATGGGGACAGAAATTCCAAGATAAACTAATTTTGAATTTTCTATTGCAAACAGAATTGAATTAAAAGTTTCCTGAGCATTTTTGGTTGTTTTTTGTTTTGTTTTGTTTTGTTTTCCAGCCTCTATCTTTAGTAATTTTACTACATCCCTGTGGGTGGTATTCATTCTGCCTCATTTTAGGCTAGTCTGCTGAAACAATCTGTCTAGGCTCTTTTATGTTCATTGAAGTGAGAAAGGTTTCCCTGGGGGATGATGCATGGTACCTATGTGGGGGTTCTGCACTGGATTTATCTTCAGAGAAACAGGACTATATCCCTTGAATCCAAAGAACATGTCTCAGTTCCCTGTTGGAAATAGATGTCTACCTTTTTCTTCAATATTTTTTTTCCCCTTTTGTGTTGGGATTGTTTGGTTTGTGTTTGTTTGGTTTTCTAATATTGATGCTGATCTTCTGGGTATTCAAAATACATTGCAGAAAGGCTGAGAAGTTGTGACTTTCCCAAGACCTGTACTTCTGACAGCATGCTTTCAAAGGCCTGAGAAATCCAGGGGACAGGGTGCCTCAGAAAAAATTGATAAACAAAGCAATTTTTTTGAAAGTGACAAAGTAAATAGTGGGCAAAAGAGAGATAAATTTCTATCAAAGGCATAAAAAGGGAACTGTGGGCTTGACAGACCAGTTAGCAAGTTGGTGATTCTGGGCTTTATCCAAGGCATATTGAAATTAATTGCCTTATGGGAAAATGACAGGGCTGAGGCGAGAGGTAAGGTCCTCCCTCAGATCTACTACCTTAAGAATTAAGCACATGAGTTAGTATTAAGGTTTATTATTAAAAACAATTACAAGAGAGGAAGGGGCAGCAATGGTAAGAAACACCCTTTCCCCCAAACCTGTTGCAGTTGTCTTTTGATAAAAGAAAGATTATTCTTCCCTGAACAGGTCTCTCTCAGGACTTGTTTTAGGTCATGTTTACTCAACAGCTTAAAGATTATGCCAGAATGCTGCCAGCATAAATTTTAGATGTCAGCGGAGGTGAGAATTGAATCTCACAGTTGCTCAGGTTGAGCAAGACCATCCAAAATAGTAAATATTAATTAACACTGTTTTTACCCAGTGTATCCTCAGCCTTTGTAGATTAGGAGGATTTTTTTTTTTTTTGTGTTTCCAAAGAATATTACAGTAAGAGTTATTTTTTACACCGTTTTGTGGTGGTGCTTGGGACCTTTTCTTATTCTAAATGATTCATGCCATTCTTAATACTAAATGTTTTACATTTTCTTATCAACGTA
>JAOEGS010002861.1:43506-59117 GCA_025447755.1 Corythornis vintsioides | reverse complement strand
AATCTGTACATTGCTACATCTTTGATTAAATTCAGGATGTATAAACTACCAGTCTAGCAATTTAAAATGTTACAGTAGAATATAAAATATTAGCAGATGAGCAAAACTTATAATTGTTAGGATTTTCATCTTCCAACCAGTAAAAACACCATGCTTAAGTAATATTAAGAAGATATTCTTGTCTTCAGTTTTTATGCAATACAGTCCCTTATTTATTTATTTATGTGTTTATGTTATCTCCTGATACCATGATTTATTTTTTTTTTTAAGTGCTAAATGAAATTTTGGTAATGTATAATATCATCTATTTTGGTTGTCCTGTGCTTTTAGATAACCAAACCAAGTCTGGAATAGGGTTATCTGTTATATATCTGTTTGGTTGTTTTGGTGTTTTGGTTGTTGGTTTTGTTTGTTTTTTAGAGTTATTTTCTATTTTACTATTTTTTTTTGGATGGGTACAATGTGTTTATTGTGCATTTTTTGGGGGAAATTGGTACCAAGTTTACTTTGCTAATGTTACAGGTAGAGGAGAAAATAGTGCTTCAATCTGTAAAGAAAAATGGAGGTTTAATTACACTTGCTTTTATGACTATTGGAGTTTAGCTTTTAGGAACAGCTTATCATTGCTCCAAGTAATAGTGACTGGAAGCGATTTACTGTTTTCTCTCCATCAGTAACTGCTACACAGCTGTCTGGAAGTGGAAAATAGAAGTTTTATTAATGTGAGTTCAAATTTTGAAGAGCTGTATTTCAAGCATGAGCATATCCATCATTTCATTCATTAAAAACAAATATTTTAAAGCTGTTACTGGGAAAGGTATCTATAGATTAAAATTACACAGTTGCAGACAAAGAATTATATTGCATCATAGTTGCATGACAAGTAATCTCTTTCTCAAAATTTGTCCTTTGGAGAATTTCTAAAAGTGAATCTTGTGGGCTGGTGGTCTTCCGATCCAACATCTCTTGATTTTGAACTAGGTTATTCCAGTGCAACAGTGTTCTTCATCTGGGTTTGGTCTAAAAAACATGTAATTACAATTCACCATCCTTTAACTTGATTGTTAAGTTTCTCATTCATATCACAGAAACAATATAAATAAAACCATTACCAAGAAGTTATTGATTAATAAGCGAATGATTTAAATTACTTAAATGTTGACAAATAGTATTAATCTAAGTTACTAGAAAATAATAAAAATAACAAACATCAGTATATTCAAATTATCAGATAAATCTTACTTTATCCATACCTAGTACAAAGAATTGGATAAGGAATAAAAATTTAAATTGAAAAGCCCAGATATGCATCTAGATAAACTAGAAATAGATGTTCCGGAAGCTTTTGCTAGGACAGACCCCCAGTCCAACAAGACGTTTTGGGTTTTTTTAATTTAATTCCTCTTTCAATCTGGTTGGTGTTTTGAACTGCTATTTTAAACACTTGTCTCCAGGGAAACAAGATCTATGTGGGACTGATAGACTCTGACTGGCAAATTAAATTGTGTCTTTTACACAATAATGGTGGGATTTTGTATTTTTCCTTCTCTGGGATTTCCATATCAAACTGGCTCAGTTTACAAGTCAGTTATTTTTCTAACTGCCAGAGTTTCAGCTCCACATAGAAACTGAAAATCAAGCTGCAGTATTTCTTCCTCTTCCTATAACGATGTAACGATGCTGCCCATCATACCAGAGATGTGCACATTACCAGTGATGTGCAAGGCAAAACCCAGTTCAGTTTCCCTATTTTTTTATGATGCCTGCTTTTGTTGTGGGTTTTATATAGTTTATGGCAGTCTTTAGCTACCTTCCCTAACTCTTATTGGTCCTCAATTAGAATAGTGTTTTACTTTCATCTTCAGGTAAATTTATAGAAGTCTCAAAATTAGAAAAAGTCAAGTATATAACATATGTCTTGACAACTAGTTTAGCTACTTACATTTAAGTAGCTTTTTTGCCTTTTGCTGCTTTTTCACCCCTTTTTCCTACTTTCCTGTCATAAAAGCAGAGGGTGACTAGAAACGGAGCAGACAATAAGGTGTGGAGAGCAGGAATCTGCTTCGAAATCTGTACAAGTTGTTGACTAGAAGATACAGAAATGTCATCTGAGAATAAGCACTGTCAAGGAAATGGTTTAGTAAACCAGACAGCAAGCTCCCTTAGAATGGGTTTGGAGATGGGGTTTATTACAAATCCAGAGGAGGGCAAAGCTCATAGGTTATCAGTGTGGCTTCTGGCTTAAGGTCAAAGACTGAAGGAGGGTAATTAATGTGTTAGGATAAAGACCGGTCCTCCTAACACCTTATGATATTACTGCCATAGTATCTGACTGCTGCCCAGAACTCCAGTAAAGCCTCCTGGTCCAGGAGGCTCAACCTGCCCATGGGATGCTTCTTTCCATCCCGAAACCTCACACTTGGAGCAGACAAGGGAGATGATTGTCCAGCCAGTGCTTAGGGTTGGAAAAGCCGAATGCTTCTGTAGCAAATGCAAAGTGCTTGGAATAGAACTTACCTGGAAGAAATGGACAGTGTTAGAGGAATATTTCTCCTGTTGGTAATGTTTCAAAACTGGATGAACTTCTGGATGGGACTGTCACTCAATAAGCAATACTACAGATATCTGTTTGATTTGTTTTAATCAATTAATTTCGATCTTTTGAAATACAAACAAAATTAAAGCTATCTTAGTTTTGTTTTTTTTGTTTGGTTTTTGTTGTTGGTTTTTTTTTTAATATCTGGAAACATTTAGATCACCAACCTTACATTTGGACTGGAATGGAGTTAAGATCTGTTAAGGTCAATTAGGAGCTTGTTCCTCTGCCTTGGATCAGTTGAAAGTTGATTGAAAATGGCACTGTGTGCTAGACAGGTGAGCTTCACCTTTAATGATTAAGGAGTGGTGTCCTGGTTTGAGTGAGAAGAGAAATATTTCTGTTCAGTGATTTTACTTCTTAGCTCAGTTTTTTCCAGCTAACTGCACTGCCTGAAATTAGCAGCCTGTTTTCACAGACAGTGTTAGCCTCTGTCAGGGATAACAAACCCATGTTTAGAGTTATTACCAAGGATTGGTGTGCAGACCAAGGCCACTGCTGGATCCTGTGTACCATGTTGGGGGTGCAGAAAGTAAAAGACTGCACCCGCAGGGAGGAGAGGACAGGACAGGTGACCCCAAACTGACCAATGAGGGATTCCATCCTATATACATCATATTCAGTATAAAGCTGAGTGGGTCACACCCCTCTCTTTGCCCTCTTGTCCTGCTTTGCCAGCTTTGCTTGGCTTGGATACTCTTCCAGTTTCATCCTCAGAGCATCCAAGGAGGACTCTGTTTTGCCTTCAATCCTGATCTGTGTGTTCCTGAACCTGGTGCCAGAATCCAGATCCTGAACACAGCTCCCATCTGCTGCGGGGCCCAGTCTGGGACTCTCCCAGTGCCATCTCCACAGCGTCGGTGGTGACAGTGATGTAATTGCCATGGGTGGAAGGTTGGTTTTGATACTGCTCTTGTATATATTTGTATATATTCCATTATTATTATTATTATTTTAATTTTCATTAAAGCTGTCCTAGTTTCCTTTTCTAAATGGTAAGTCTCCCTTATTCCCTTTCTCTTCTGCTTTGGGGAGGGAGGGGGGTTAACAGAGAGTATCTATTATAGGTCTAAGGGCATGACCTGACCCTAAACTGTGACAAGTAGTCAGAGTTGCACAACCTTTGCTGTAGATCTGGTAGTTTGTTGGTTATTTTATTCATACTGACCTCAGCTCAACAAGCTGCTGAACCAGAGGATCAAGATACTACATTAATACTAAAGCAGTCTTGATTTTCTACAGAAACAAATGAAAGATAAGTTGAGAGGCTTACCCTTCTGTCTTGTGAGCAGGTGAAATGAAGCTTTATACACTCTCTTGGTTTTCCGCCTTCTTGTGAACAATGGGAATGGTTGATGCTCTTCACGGAATTATTATGCATTGAGTTGTCTTCTGGAAAATACAGTATGAATATAACACCAGTACTCTTTTTAATGCTTGAGTTGGATGAAACTTAATGGTACTTAACCATTTCAAGCCAGAAATCATACACTTCTTTCAAATTTAATAGACTTTCTTTGTTCCATTGAAATCAGAAGTGTCATATTAATGATAGTAATCTTGTTTCTATTTTTGCTTCTCATTTTGTACTCTATTAAAATAAAACCTCTTTTTGTACTATTTTTCAATAAACCATTGTCAGACATTGTATATTTTAAATTTCTTTACATAGGCCTATCATTATTGCAAAATAATCCTTACTGCAGATGAATGTTGCATTAAAATTTCCTCTAATTATGACTTTTGACATCAGTACTTTAATGAATTAGCAGTTTCCAATTTAATTATATTTGCTTCATTGTCTAAGTCACCTTTTAAACAAATTCATATCAGTATAAAATTGCTGGTATTACTGAATTGACTTGTGATGTTCTATTTTCACAAAGATAATGATATTTTTTTGCTCAAATTTGGGAAGCTGAATAACATTAATTTATTAAAATAGTTTAGAAATGTATTATTACTGGTAGTAAAAGCTGATCTAAATAATGTTTGCTTATTTAGCTTTTAAAGACATATGGGAGACAGTTTTCTAATTAAGTAATCCTTAGTTTAATAACTGTTCATTCTGAAAACTGGAAAGGTGAACTAATAACCCTTTAAAAATATTTTTAAAATTTATTTTTGAGAGATGCAATATATGTGAGGCCATCAGAGAAAGAAGGAAAAACAGTGGTCTCTGAAGAGTGTAAGGTGTTGAGCACTTATACAAATATATGTTTAAGCACCCAAGCAATCCTGCTGAACTTGGATAAGAATAACTAAAATTACAGGTTTTTTAAGATTAGGATTTAAACTCTAATTTGGCACAACAAATAGTAGCCATAAAGAAATGAACCCAAAAGTAGAAGGACAGGTTCAATAACACATTAGATAGAACTGTAATAACAAAATAAATGCTAGCTGTAACAAGAGTATGTTGGTAAAACAGACTCCTTATAAACATCTTTACAGTCCCATTATCCTTTAGAGAGGAGACATGTTTTTAATAAGATTGTAGTGAGGATGTTAATGACTGTTGTATTAACAAAACCAATGCAAAGTTGCTCACCTACCATTCTACTAATGTTTCTTTTTTTTTTCTTCCTATTGCAGAAGCTATATCTGCAGGGCTTTGGCACAAACAAAATCTAGGTTTGTATTGTATTGCTTTTTAGCTTACGTGAATGTGTGCTCAAATACCACTATTTATACATAACTGTTTTTCTTTCATCAATTTTCATTATAATTTTCTCATAATTGGTATTAAAATAATAACTCTCTAGGTTATTTTTAATGGTATAAACAAATATGAATATGCTTATGCATACATATTTATATGGTGATGTAATATCAGTTTCTATAGTACAGAGGTCAAGAAGGTGCTGACTTTCAGCCTAGCTGATGGATTTATCATCCAGAAAGGTAAAGTTTAAAAAATAGAATTTCATGTAAGGCCAAGCTAGTGAGGAAGATAATTCCTGTTAGAGAGTTTCTTCTGCATCTTTTTCTCCATCTCAAAGGGGTTGATTTAAACACTGTTTTTGTATATTTATTGGTATAAAAATCTCCTCTACTATGTGTCCCTTAGCTATGTGCAGGTGTAAATTCAATATGTCTGCAAAATAATGACCCGTCAATAACTAAAATAAGTGGCAGAGTTGTGACTATCATCCTCTGTGGCCAAACTTCATCATTTTGAGTCCTTGTCCTTGTAGGCTTTTCTTTCACTGCTTGCTGCATTTATTTATCTACTGGAAGAGCATAAGCAGAGCCTAGTTCTCCTTTAAGAGACTCAGTCAAATCAATATCATGACACCTGGAGCATTCAGTCCTGTACCAGCGTTCCCATGGATGAGTGCATTTGTGAAAGCAAACATAACGCTTGTTCTAGGTCACTGGACATGTAGCAAACAAATCTGATCCGAGCTGGGGTTTTGGACATGTTGTTCATCCTCATGGGAGATGCAGAATAATCTGGTTGCATTATACTGACCTTCAGTCAACGGAATAAGTGCTTACTCTCATTTATTTCAAGTTATACTTAGTCTGACAGAAATTCTCACTCATGCCAATTGTTAATTGCCAGTCCTGTTAAAAAAATACCTTGGGACTGCTGGGCATGTTATTGCCCACTTGATCTTAGGTGTTTTCTATATATCCAGTGAACTAGGAAAGCTTGTTTTTTATGGAGCAATTCCTGCTGTGAAGTGAATCTGAGATGGCAGAGCTAGGAGATAAGCCATATTTCTTGTTCTAAGCTTGAAAAAAAGAGATGTTGGGAAAATCTCAAAATGCTTCACAGGATACTTCATAAACAGTAATACTTCATAAGTATGTCTTTGAAAAATGTCTCCTGACTTTATGGGAAAGTTTGAAGAGGGGTGGAAGTTTCTTTGGGCAGGGGGGAGTAAATCCAGCATTTAATTTACATTGACAATCGTAATCATAGTCCACATTCCCCATTAGCTGTAAGGTTATGTTATGCAAAATCAAATTTTAAGGAATAAAGACATTAAACATATTTTGATTATCTCCATCTCTGTTATGTTTGTTTCTCTGTGGGTTATACTCAAACAGACTGTAAAGTACTTTTGTTTCAGTCAGCAGCTGCTGAGATTTGAGGGAACAAATTCATTTTGGAAACTGTCAATGTGTTTCCAAAAGGAATTTTGTACAGATCATCAGTTCTGTGGGACTCTAAAAATACTACGTTTTATGAATTGGAAGAGAAGCAAATTTCAAAATGTCAAAATTTCATGTAGACTGAAAATTCTGCCTGTCAATCAGCTCTATTCATTATGTATCTTCTGACTTTTTTTGCAGCCAAGGAGCCCTTATCTCAATCCAAAGTCCTCATGCAAACAGGCCATTTGTCATTGGCAGTGGGCTGGGATTGATGAGGCAAGAGACAGGAGTGATTATGCACTTAAAAACCACAATAGTGACATCTGCAGCCACTTTTGAATGCAAAACTCCTGTGTCAGAGATTAAGAAATATACACTTTATTGTGTGTGTGTAAATAGAGTGTGTAAGAGTCCAGTGTAGGGCCGCCAAGTTGATTAAAGGAGTGGAGCATCTCCCTTATAAGGAGAGGCTGAGAGAGCTGGGGCTCTTTAGCCTGGAGAAGACTGAGGGGGGACCTCATCAATGTCTATCAATATGTTAAGGGTGAGTGTAGGGTTGATGGATCCAGGCTCTGCTCAGTGTAATCCAGTGACAGGACAAGAGGCCATAGAGGTCAGTTGGAGCACAAGAGGTTTAGGGGAAACACAAGGAAAAACTTTTTCACAGTGAGGGTGCCAGATCCTGGAAGGGGCTGCCCAGGGATGTTGTGGAGTCTCCTGCTCTGGAGGCATACAAGACCCTCTTGGATGCGTTCCTGGGTGACTTGGTCTAGGTAATCCTGCTCTGCCATGGGGGTTGGACTAGATGATCTTCTAGGTCCCTTCCAACCCCTAACATTCTATGATACTGTAGAGAATTTGGAGCTGATGTAGTTTCTACTTGATATATGGTCTCTGTTCTTCATGGTAAGAAAGAGAATGGTCTGCCCAGAAATAAGGAAAATGCACTTGAAACATCATCTGACCTCACAAGCTGGGTGTGGAGGTTACTGTGGGAAATGATCTTGGGTCAGCAGCAGAGCCTGGAGTAGACTGGAGTGTACAGGGCGTGGGATGCATCTCTTTGGGCAAGTTTATTTTCTTTCCCAAATTTTACTCTAAGCAAGCAAAAATCCTGTGGAGGCAGAAAATAAAGGGAATGCCATACAACAGGCAACTTAGCAGAAAGTCTGGTAGAATAATGGATATTAAAAATTAAAATAAACTAATGAGGTGTTTTGGACAAGCACAGGAGTTAAGAGCTACCAACCCAACTTAAAACGCTTGTCAATAAAGAAGCCATTTTACGTTGGATTCCCTGTCTGTGTAGACAAATGCTCCAATTTCACTGATGAATATATTTAATAAAAACATAACCTCAACTGGATGCCTGATAATTCCAATCTTAAGGAGAGATTTAATAAATGAGGGCCTGCAACTTATATTTAGTGTTTTCAGGTGGTAAATTAGCTACAAGAGGGATTCCCTATTGTTCCCTGAAAGCAGTAAAATCAGATGGAGAATTAAAAGCCAAACACAGATGTAAATCTCAGTGTAAGGGCTAGAGACTTCAAAGACATCCTATCCTAAGTACACAATAATATTCATATGGATGCAGAACTTCCTAGAAATTAAACTTAAATATAGAATGTCCGTTAAAATATATGAACAAAGTCCTTTATAATTTAAGTGCAGTACACTTTGGATGATGGAAATGAATTTTTCTGTGATTTTCTGATATAAACTATTTGTCATGCAGCTAAAATCAACATACTTTTGCTTTACTTTTAAAACATTCTTTGCAACTGCAACTAAGTTGGGGTTTTGTTTTGCTCTTGGTCTAATTTCCAGGTCATCAGCTGCAAAGATGTGCCTGCCCATTGAAATCAGTGCTGCCTGGCAGTTAAAGCAATGCAGTCATAGTTTTATGTGAGTTATTGTTTGTTTGGGTTGTGTTTTGTTTGGTTTCATTTGTTTTGGGTTTGGTTGGTTTTTGTTTGTTTGTTTAGTTGGTTGGTTGGGTTGGGTTGTTTTTTTTTTTTTTTTGTGATACTTGTTGGACAAGAACAAAGAAATTCCCTTTGCTTCATGTTTGTTTTTTCAGCTGCACTTTGTTCTTGACAGATTCATGAGAAAGGGCTTGCAGGAGGAGAGCAACAGTTTCTTGAGAGGCAAAATCTAGCCTGGCTGGGCGAAGGACAGGTAAATACGTGAGGATCACCAGTAATGTACAGTAGGGAAAATGTGGAGGGCAAAAGTGGTGTAAAAACATTTTGAAAGTGTGTGGAAGATGATCACAGGAACCGCTGAGGTGTGGCTTCCCCCCGCAGTTTGTTGCTGAGTCAGTACAGTGGCAACAGCACATGCATTCCTTTGAGGGTATTACCATGCAACTGGAGTGTGAGCAGTCCCACATGGTCCCCTCCCTTAAGGGTTCACAGGGAAGCTTACAAAGAGCCTTCCCCTAAATAGGAAGCAGTTGTGGGGCATGTCTGCTCTTCTCAGGTGTATTATTGTGAAAATCAGAGGAGTTCCATCCCATTGTCAAATGTGGCTGCACTGTCCAGTGCCTTTAGTTCACTGTAAGAAACATGACAACATAACCATCTCTTCCTGGGGAAGCTGAACTAAAAAATGATGTGACAGACAGAGACAGAGGAAAAGGGTGCAGATGAGATGAAAGAGATGGGAGAATACAAAAAAATGACAAAGTTCTAAAAAGATACACAATGCTAAGGCCTGAGAGAGTCGGACCATTTTGTTCTGTTGCAGCATCTATATGCGATCGTCACCTCTCTTTGTTTCTCTTTGTCAGCAAGAGAGGATAAACTTTGCGAGCTGTAACACGAAGGCTTTCATGTAAAAACAGTTATGAAATAGCTTGCATTCAGGAAAACTTGTTTTATTCACTATGATTTGTGGAATATCTCTCAGCAGTATAGGCTGTGACAGCAATCTGTTGTATGTAGATTTTTTTCACTGAGGCAATAGCAGCCCCTTCTGTATGTTTATAAGGTGATAGCTCGTGGATAAACTCTGAATCCTTCGAGCAAAGAAGTGCCTGCTAACATTTGACACGCCTGAAGCCTAGTTAAAGCTGTCTCGCATTATAGTCAGTGATCCAGCTGACCGCTTCCCTCGAGCTGTGTGATTCAGGAAAGCTGAGCCAAAGGTTGTTTCCAGGGACCTGGGTAGTTCAGAGAGTTCATAGCAGAATACAAAGCCTTTCACTCCTGGGTTGCCTGTTACAGTCCAAAATGACAGGGAGAGTGATGATTGTATGGCCTGTGTGCTAAAAATGGATTGTTTTGCTCCAGTCTGCTGTAGCATTGACACGTTGTAGCTGTAGCTGCAGGAAGACTAATGAGCCCGTGTTCATGCCACATAAACCACCCCTAGCTACTTCTTTAGTTTCCACCAGGTCATGATGGACATGGATTGGCATCTGTAGGTGGGAGTTTGCAATGCCATTACCTATTTTAGAGTTACTGGGAAATAAAGAGCAACCGTTAAAATCTTGGTCAATCTGGCACTTTTAATGGGCTGTAAGTTGACTTGGGATGGTGAGAGAATCATTTGGGAAGAACATCATAGATCCAAAATTATCTTCATGCCCTAGAACTGGAATTTCAACATTTACATTAGAACAAAAATTTTCCATAAATACAAATTTCAAATAAAACAGCCACAGGGAGAATTTTACATTCAGCAAGCTGCTGCTGGGTTGATAGGAGACAGGAGTGTGTACACAGAACTGGGTGCTGGTTTTGCATTTAATTAAATGGGAAGCCTACATGAAAGTTATGCCATCTCTGTAAGAAGCCCTGCATTTTTTAAGCATTTGACATGGAGCATTATAAGTAGGAGAATGGTTAAATGACAGTCACAATAACATGTTATATTGTTCATAGCAGTCAGGTGTCAGCAAAATGGATTGATTTCTATTAGGGAGCACTAAAGGAGTATTTGATTCAATTGAATGAAGTAAATGTACTGTAATATCTCTCAGAAATTTCTTACATTTTCTTGTAGTCATACCTGAGAGAAATAAAAATGTGTGTGTAAATACAGATATTAAAGAATTAACAGAGAAAAATTCCTGTTATAGGAAGTCCTGTGGGAACCATATTCTTGTTTACTGTTTCCAACCCTTCTGGACAGGATGCAGATTTCTACACCTGTGATTAAAATAGTGTTTTCAAAAGATGCTCCAGGAAGGACACAGCCGCCACAGAGAACACAATGCTACAATGCTTTGTTACACTGGCTTTAACCATGTCAAGTCATTAGAAACAAAGTCAATTTCATCAAAGTTAACATAAATGTAAGGTATTTTTGAGTGCTACTAACGTGAAATTGCTTTAATAAAATAGGAAAAAAACATCCTCATTCTCTTATCCAGGACTTCTAAACTGGCAAGGTCTACAAGGGACAATTTCTTTCCCCATAAGAATATTTTGCTGCTATTATAAAATTCTGCTGAGACGGACTCAGATGAGATATTCTCGTTTTGTCATTTAGTTCATCCATGTAAAAAAAAATGTCTGCTAAACTGGCAGAGAAGTTTTCTGATCAGGTTTCATTGTAATGAAACCCTCTTAGTTCAAATCTGAGCTGTCACCTAAACAAACCCCTCCCAGTTACGTAGGCAGTCAATTTTATATGTGAAAGTTAGTTAAACAATGTCAGATATTTCAAGTATCTTTTTAAACACATGCACTCAATCCTTAAATTTACGTGTCCAACGGGCAAAATAACAAAATCTCTGGTATGTGCTCTGGCACTTCCAGAACATGATTTGGTTTATTATGTGTGAAAAGTCTTTTTCTAGATAATGTTGGCATTTTTATAGTTTCCATTGGGCTGACTTTTTTTTCATGCCATCTCTATCTTTATGATAAGATAACTGAAAAATATTAAAACAATTGTCTTACAGCTGCTTTCAGTTGGGAGCTGTATGGTATGGTCTCAGTTTGCACTAGCAGGATATACACAAGAGTTTAGACTTGAATGCAAAGTAGAAACCTATCAGAATTCTGTATTTTGAACTTTTGAGCTTTGCTTTGTTACACTTATGTGGAAGAAATTACTTTATGCTCATGAAAACAGAATTGTTTGTATACCATGAGCACAAAATGTGGTTTTCAGATTTATAGGTTTTCCTCAAAATGACAGAGACTTTAGATGCTTTTTTAAAAGCTTGCAAGTCAAGTCCTATGCATCCTAAATAACAGAAAATTAAAGCAGCAGCACTGTTATGAATTTGTGGCCTTTTCCTGAATCAGCTCCAAGCTGAAACTACAGATTCCAGAAGAGACCGATTAGTATGAGTATCAACACTATTACTGAGATTCTCAAAATATGCAACCAAGAAATTGTCAAAGAAAGAGCTGAGCAAAATAATGGCAAGATTAAAACAGTCATTAATGCTGAAAAGCTAAAGTGGGATAAAAGGAGCATTACGGTGCAGCTACTCAAGCAGCCTGTAACAGTTTTGTAATTAAGAAGCTATTAGTGGTTTAAATACTGGGTAGTGTTATTCTAACTCCCACATCCTATCGGTTAAAACAACATTAATATTTTATGTGTTATGAGGTAAATCGGAGATAAACTGCTCATGCCTAAGAAGATAAATTTATCTTTTTTGCTTTTATATAATTTTGAGGGGGGAGAGATTTTCAGTACTAATGGGAACACTACATTCTTGCCTGGCTTTCCAGTTAACAGAGATTTGGACCAAAACTTGGGAGAAAAGAAATTAGTTCTGGGTTCTGCCATATCCTTACTGTGCAAGCTTGTCAGTCATTTTTTTTCCATCCAATAAGTGCATGGTTTTCATGTGTGGAAAAAAAAAAATAATTAAAAAAAGAAAAAAGTGGTTTATATGTAAAATAGTTGGGGTATTTGGGGTATTAGGTTAAAAATGATGTTATTCAGATAAATCTAGATATATATATACACACACATATGTTATGACAAAAAATGTTTGAGCTTCACACTTTGACAAAGCATCCATCTGTTTCTTCTTTCAGAAATATACTCTCATTTATTAACATAAGAAATGGAAGTAATTGCAGTGCTGGTTTTAGTTTAAAAAGTTAAATTGATTTCAAGTGTTCTGCAGAACACTATGGGTCAAAATATTGAGGGAGTTTACGATATGTATACACCTAATGGATATCCACAGTGATTAGAAGAGTTGGAACAAAAAATAACAGAAATTAAACATGGATTCAATGATCTGTAAGTCTTAAAGCTGCAGATCAATAATAAATTAATAAAATAGTTCAAAAACACACAAGAATAGTTCTCAAAATTATCTTAAAGGGCAAACCAAAGTGTTTTAAATAAAAAGCAAGAGGAAAATAGGATTCAGACTTCAAACACTGATTTTTTAAAATGTTCTGCATGTATTTTAATACAATAAATGAAACCATTGTTCAGTATGCTATAACAGAAAATGGATGAAACGGTATATATTTCACATGTGTAAAAGGCTTTCAGAATGCAGTAATATTTCTTCAAAGTAAGCCTTTATAGTGGCTTTGGATGGGAAAGGATGACAACATTTCAATAGTCTTAAACTTGATATTTATGTCTCTGTTTAACTTCTCTGTTAATTAGTTCATTTTTACTAACTAGCCATTTATGTGACAGATGATTCCTTAAGTAAATGCAGCAATGGTCATGCAAGCTTGGAAATACTTTTTAAGTAGATCTGCCAATATTACAGAGGTTTTGGGGATTAGAGATTAGCTGATTAATATGTATATTTATGTTCAAAATTATAACAGCCTGTGGTATTGAAATGTGCAGACTTCAGTCACTCAGCTTGGTCTTTCAGGCTGGAAAATTGTGTAGTAGGTAACTAACTTAGCACTTAGTCAATAAGTAGATAAGAGACTACTTTAAATAATAGATCTATTACGTGAGGGTCAATAGTTAAGGGAAACAGAAGAAGCTATAATTGATTCTAAGAAAATATATTTAGTTGTGCCCAGAATTACTGTAAAAGAAATGCTGAGTGTATGAAGTTGTTATTCTTTTGTCCATATGCTAAAAAGTGTTTCAAAATCTCTGTGGCTTCAGGGACTGAAAACCTGGACCCCTTGAAGTCATTGGGAGTAGTATTATTAAATTCAGCACAACCAGGATTTCACCTCGGGTTCAGGCACTAGGAGCTTAGCATGCAGCAGGGAATGAAGGCATTTTGCTCTTGATTTATGAAATAGTCTCTTGCTGTGTCAGATTCCTGGAGTGTTGCTGGCTTATGTTAACAAAGATGGGGTCAGATCTTTCTGATGAAAACCTCCTGATTGCTGCCATTTGATACCAACCAAATCTCTATCCATTATTAGGGACATGGGATTTATGGAATGGATCCAAACAGTTACGATTCCATGTGGAGAGCATTGATATGAGAACAGACATTAAATAGCAGCACTGATAAAGTGTAAGTCTGTAGTTGCTGATACCCACAGAATAGGTGAGTGAATTAAGGAAGAAAGGAGATTCTGTCTTTTTTATCTTGTACTCTTTTTCTCAACATCTGCTGGCCACTGTTGGAGATACAGAAGTAGTTTGGACTCTGTGTCAGTTCCTGTCATTATTGAGAATTTTTGAGAACAATATTCTACCTTATTTTTCTATTGCTTAAAAGTATGGAGCAGAAGAGCAAACATGTTCAGCAAAACAGAATTGTTCTTGACTTGCAAAGGGGATGTATTGCCCTGTTCTTAATACACACGATATGGGGAAGCTGTGGAAATTTCCATGTGGACAAGATAAAGTGGATAAAATACTCTAGGTAAGAGCTGGACAAGCTGGGGAAAGTAATAGTGATTGATCACTTCTAATAGTTTATCTTGAATTTCTAAACCATAGTCCTAAATCAGACAAGTAAGGTTCAGTGCCTTTGTGTATATAGGAGTATGTTTGATGTTATTCAATTTGAATCACATCCTCTATCTGCGATCCCTAGCATTGATTTTATTAAACCATTCAGCTCCCAGAATAGGATCCCTGCTTTTTGGACCCATTGCTTGAAAACTTGCAGTCCCTTCCAGATTAAATGGCCAGAGCAGCTCTATTCAAGGCAAGCCTGGGTGTGCTCTGTACACCTTCCTGCACACAGCTGTGGTGTTTTTTGTACCTTTTTGGTATCATCATGGGCTCCTTCCCTAATATTTTCTAATCCTGACATCCTTAACTTCAGGAGCACTTGCCTGCCACCAGAAGCACCTGCTGTAGCCTTAAACAAAATGGTAAAAGAGAAGGGAAGCAGTGAAGGGCTGTGTTGTGAGGGACAGGTAGAACTTCATTGGCGAAAAACATCTGTGCATTCTCTCTGTCTTTCTGTCTTCCTGGTGAGCATTAGCTGCTATGAATCAAACCAATGCTTCCTTTTTGTCTGGTAACATTTTTTATTTCATTTAATGTAAATGACAAAATACAAAAGTAATTAAGTTCTATGGATATAATACAGTGCTTTGAGTGAAGTGTCCCACAAATAGACTCCAGTTTCTGTTATGAAGTGAGACATTTATTACTAAGTATTGGAAAATAACAATGGGAATTGGATTATTGTCAGGACTTTTTAGGGTGAACATGAAACAATAGTGAACTTGGTGGTTGGAAAGGGAGTGCAGGTATGGAATGTTCAGTCCCTGCTCTGCTCTGTGCCCTGAGGCTATCCTTCATGCCTTTGAAGATAGTATTAGATCTGGGGCGGGGTAGGGAGTGGCAAGGACTTTCTCTATGTTTGTAATGGGGAAAACCAACATCTTGGATAAGCTTAATGCAGCTTGTTAGCTTTCAATTCTTTCCAGCAGAATAAACTTTGAAGTTAGCTTTTCCATTATTGAACTAAATTATGGTAGAAGATATACCTTTTTTTTTATGTTGGTTTGTTGGTTTTTTTTTACCTTTT